>JAZHYW010043775.1:0-54067 GCA_037355805.1 Ixodes ricinus | reverse complement strand
ACACAGTATTGCTGCAGTCTAAATTTGACTTCCGGTAATGTATTCCTATGGGAAAAAGCGAGTGCATTTTCTCTCTGCGCTCGATTATAAGAGCAGATATCACGAATACTTTGTACGTACTAGGCACATTGGAACATTTCAGTCACGCAGGACGAAATAAATGGTCAGTTACGGCGTTTCTTCTTTCAAATTCATCGCTGCGGGTGGACTACCTCTCTACCCCCTCGACTCATGGAGACTCCAAGTACCCCGCGACCCGTCTACAGGACGCCTCGCATACCAGTTGGACCGGTATTTCCTCGTCTTTCTCCAGCTGGGTCGCCGTTAGGGCTACTTTGACGAGGCCTAGCCGGCGTGGTCACTCTTCTTCGGCTGAACCAGTTGTATGTCGCCAAACTTCCGTAAGGGACCTTACGAGCCACGCTCGTCGCCACCATATCATCTGGTGCCTTCTTCTCGCTGGCGATGTGTCGTCTAACCCCGGTCCGCAGCGTCCAGTCTGCGCCTGCTGCACGAAACGAGTGCGGGACAACCAAGCCGCGCTCTTATGCGACTCTTGCGAAGGCTGGTTTCACCGCGGCTGCGTCCACTTATCCTTGAGTGATTACCGTCGGTTGGGCTCTTCCAGCGACCAGTGGCTCTGCTTGGTTTGCTCACTGCCGCAGTTCGCTGACGACATCTTTGAAGTTTCTACACCCGCCCGTCCTCCAAAACCGGTATACCCTGGAGCAAATTCGCCCGACACATCCCTGAGCCGCAAGTCAACGGGCATTAATAAGACAGCAACATTCTGGTACAACAACTGCCGGAGTGTAAAAAACAAGATCCCGGACCTTCAGACGCTGGCCTCCTCGCTTCCACACTGCTCCACCATTCTGCTATCCGAGACGTGGCTCGATGCGAGTGTCGCCGACAGCGAGCTACTTCCTCTCGACGCTTACACGGTGTTCCGCAAGGACAGGGGTGGGAGAGGTGGCGGAGTTCTCATGGCGATCCCGTCGAGTTTCCGCGTCAATCGCCGGTGCGACCTTGAGCACAAGGACCTTGAGGCACTCTTTGTTGAGTTCTTCCTCCCCCGTGGAACCATCCTCGTGAGTTGCGTTTACTGCCCGCCCTCTTCACGTGAAAAAGCCTACAGACTTCTCGACAGTTCCCTGGAGGCTGCTGCTTCAAAGCCTTACGTGAACACTCTTATCTTCGGCGACTTCAACTGCCACGTAGATTGGTGCTCCCACAAGGTTCCTGTTCCTCGTGACAACACGGACGATGTGCTCCTCGAGACCACGACTGCTGCGGGCCTGGTCCAGGTGTGTCAGCAGCCGTCGTATACGTCCCGCGAGGGTGTACCGAGTTTTCTCGACCTCGTCTTCACATCCGACGCAACACGGATAGAGCTTGTGGAAACTTCCGAAGGCCTCCACGGCAGCGACCATCTGGCCGTGGAGCTACGTTATGCAGTCTCCCTGCCCCGTACTGGGCATCACGCCCGTAGGCTGTGGAGGTTCCGGCAGCTGGACTTTGGGCACATGGCTCAGCTGGCCCACCTGACGCCATGGTGCATGACCACCACCGGTTCAGACTGGTCATCAAATTACGATCTCTGGTGTGATTTCATGTTCGCAATCCAGAAGGAGTGTGTGCCCTGCTTCACACACTCATCGAAACGAAAACGCCTGCCATGGATCACGCCCGACATCATAAAGGCAGCGCGAACCAAGCGGATATTGTTTCGGAGGGCGCGCCGATCTCATTGCCCAGCCGCCCTACGATTGGCAAAGGAGCACCAGCGTACGCTGAAGGCTGCTATCTACGTCTCCCACCAGCAGTATGTTCGCGACATTGCAGAAAGAGCCAAGACCGATCCAAAGGTCTTCTGGACCTTCATTAGCCACCTGCGTTCTACGTCACAGCGACCGAGTTTTACCATCAGTGGTCGCGCAGCTAACTCCCCACAAGAAATAGCCAACCTCTTTGCTGACCATTTTGCTTCTATCAACAACAACAGTCCGCCTCCGAGTTCCTCGGGATTCACAGCACCAAATGTATGTCAACCGGAACTATCTGCACCAGAACCCCTGCCTGTGTATGCAGATGACGTTCGACCAGAACTTTCCAGGGTGCTGTTTTCAGAGAAAACATTGCAGGAGGCACTCGCCAAAATCAAGAACTCTTGCAGTCCTGGGCCAGATGGGGTCGCTCCCATTTGGTTTAAGCTGTTCTGCTCACATGTTCTTCCAACCACATCCAAGTTACTTCAGGGTCTACTAGACAGTGGGGTCGTCCCAGAAGCGTGGCAAGAAGCGCTGGTCACTCCACTCCACAAGGGAAAGGGGAAGCCAGTGGACGAGCCAAGGCACTACCGTCCGGTTTCAATCACCTCAATTGTTTGCCGGACATTTGAGAGGGTTGTTAACGCCCAACTTCTAAGCTACCTCGAAGAATCAAAATACCTCTCGGACAGTCAACACGGCTTTCGTAAGGGCCGCAGCTGTGAAACCGCCCTCTCAACCATAACACATTTTATTAGTGACAACATGGACAACCAAGGCACTTCGGACTTAATACAACTTGACCTTAGCAACGCATTCGACACCCTGAACACTCAACTCCTGCTAGAGAAGCTCGCCCATGCTGGGGTACAGGGCTCCTTATTTACCTGGGTCTCTGGCTTCCTGCGTAATCGCAGTCAACGGGTTCTGTACCACGGCACACACTCTGCACGGACACCCATCTCGTCTGGTGTTCCGCAGGGTTCGGTCCTTGGTCCGACGCTGTTCCTGCTCTATGTGAACGACATGCCACGCAGTGAGAAGTGTCTTCTGGTGCAGTACGCGGACGATACGTCAATTGTGGCGTCAGTGTCATCACAATCTGACGCAGATCACCTCCAACTGTATCTTGCTGAGGTTGAGGTCTGGACCACAGCGCAACACCTTCGTCTCAGTACCTCCAAGAGTTGTGTTATGCGCTTCACGAACAGTAAAAAACGCGACAAACCCTCTTACACTGCCGGAGGTGCTCCTCTTGCTATTTCGGACCACCTGACTATACTGGGTGTCACCTTCTCGCGGAACTTGGACTTTTCCGCACACATTGCAACTGTTGTTGCAACTGCCCGGAGGACTCTGGGTTTCGTTTCTCGAGTGACAAGGCCGAGTGGACCGGCGGCACTGCGCACACTTTATACTGCCCTGGTCCTACCCTCGTTAGAATACTGCTGCGCAGTGTGGTCGCCTCCTCAACAACACCTCCTCAACCGCCTAGAAAGTGTGCAGCGTCGTGCATCACGCATCATTTGTGCTCGGATCCCTGGCCATACTGATATATCGTACTCCGCGAGGTTGAAGGTCCTTGGCTGGCGTCCTCTCGACCAGCGGCGAAGAATTTCGCGGGTCCGTGTGCTGTGCCATCTGCTCGACGGGTCACTTCCTGGCAACAGACTGTCCGCCCTCGTACGTGTCAGCAAAAGGACCGGGCAGCCTCAACCACTCCGTGGCAGGACTCTGCGACACAGCGAATCATTGCTGCCTGCGGCTATCAGGGACTTTTTGACCATGCCATTGGCTGCCCGTAGTCCTCTGCCCAGGGAGCCTGAAGAGTCCCAGGCTCTCTGTAGAGTGTTCGCAAGACAAATGTCTTCGAGCCAGGGTTAGGCGCCGCTCACACAATTGCGGTGGAGTGGGACGGGGGGGGGGGGCATTTTGTGCCTCTTGCGACGTCTTGGGACCGAATGCACTGCTGCGGAGCTGGTCCTAGAACGTCGCGGGGGCTTGGGGGCCAGTCTTGCCTCTCTCCGTCCTACTCGGTTGCGGGTCTGAACTGGGCTCTATTCTAAACTGGCGCAAACTTTCAGCTTTCTCACCCTGTATTTAGCTTCATTGTCATCATTTCATTTCCTTGTCACATCTTATTTTAGTTTCGTGGACGTCATTTTGTGACTCTTATGTACACGGCGGCAGGCAAGCAGGCGCACAGGCGTAAGGGTTTTAACCTCTCTGCTTCGCCTTGCACGCTGCCATGTACGTGCCTGATCTGTGCAAAATAAATCAAATCAAATCAAATTAAAAACGGTGCTAAAACGGCTTCGTACGTGTATTTTTGTGCACTGTCGGACACTGTTAGCGCGAACACGGCGTCGACGCTTTCCAACATGGGGGATATACGTGCCAAACGAACGAAGGACATGTAGAAAACCGAGAGAGACGGCAAGAACTACGCAGTAACACTGGATAAGTAACTCCTTGTGCTTGCAGACGATCAAAATAAATTGGAAGTCACGTAATATAGTCAGATTTGCAATAAATAAGTACTGCGAAGATGCTTGTTCTGGGTTCAAATGGTTCAAAGCATCACCCGCACGCTCCAAATCTTTGCAAATAAGGGGAGCCAGAGAGCAGGTGCCCGATAAAAACTGCCCGACATGGGAAATAATAAAAAGACATACCTTTCGTAGCTCACGTGCTTTATTTTTTGCGTTCGAATGTTTCTTTAACTGATCGTAAAGATGCACGACGGAGTCATTTTCATCCAATGACAGGACGGGCATATTAGCAATATATAAGCACCACCGAAATGCTAGCGAACCTGAACACACACTACATTCCTTTCGATCGTTAGTTTGCTTAGAACCGTCGCTCGGTTTCACATACCTTCCTTGAAACAGGGGTTTGGGCCTGAAATAGAGCGAAGTTTAACATCGCTCAGTGGTAAAGAAAAATGCTGTAACTAAAGCAATTACACTTTCACAATACCAATAAAGGTACATACTATCCGGTACAACCGAAATGACAAAGGTTATTCGTGTTATTTTTCGGCGAAGAGACAAAATTCACGCGCGTTTTCCCATAGGAATACACAGGGAGGCTGGAAAAAGTAGACTGCATGCTGTCTGCTTCAATTTGCAACCGGAAGTCCCGTAGACACTAGCGCCAGCTGAGCCTCTAGCGTTTATTGTAATAACTCTATGAACTGGCATCAGGGACCCCGGAACCAGGGGGGGGGGGGGGGCAACGGGGGCTTGAGCACCCGCTGACATTTTCCAGGGGTGCTGGGCAATATGCTGAGCCCCCGTGCGTTTGGCTCAAGGCCTACTGAACAATGCCTGCACCCCCTCCCCCCCCTCCCCTCCATCCGTGTTCCCGTTGTTGCTCAGCTCCGCCAAGCCACGTACTTGGCTAAGGGCAAGCACGTGGCTCTGTTTTTGTTACGGCTGGTTACCCACCAAATCACGGCACAACCTTCGCCCACGAAATTCCAGAAAAAAATTACGAAGTAAAGCAAAGTGTCAGTAAACCGCGGACGACGCGGCAGCTCCAAGAAAATGGAGAAAAAAAAAAGCCGGCGCCTGGGGCTTGCATAGCACAGTCAGGGAGATCTCCTCTCTTCCCCTGCTTGGTCGTTTTCCTGGGGCCCTCCCATACTGCACTCGCGTGTTGGCCATGCGGGGGAACGCGCAGCGCACTGTTTTTGTCCACCCAGCCAGCCGGCTTCTTCGTTTTGCTTCTATTTTAAGCAGTGACGTTTCCCAAAAAACACAAAAATTTCTTCTAACTTTTCTTTTTTTTTTCAGTTGCGTTTTTTTTGTTGTTGTTTTGGCGGTCTAAGCAACCACGAGGGTCGGGTAATTGCTTCCGTGGGGAGAGCCGAAGCGCGAGGCGGGGAGATGGTCTGCGCGAGAAGAAAGCCCTTCTTGAACGAGGGACTGCCTACAGATGTAGCAAGTTGAGGGAATAAAGTATCCCAACTCCCAAGGCAAGAGGAGGCCTTAGCAGGCGACACAGGTTGTCAAGGGAGAGATCGCACTGCAGTCTGTGTTGAAGCGCCGCTATCACGGTGGTCGTCGGAGACATCAAAGAATCGCGGCATTCTCGCCTGTATTTCTGTGTCTGGTTTTCGAAACACCATTTGGTTCTTGGCAAGCCAGCCTGCTATGTTCAGGCGGGCACCCTATTATACACCCAGACTGTTTTACCCTCTTTTCAAAGACGACCATAAAAACAGGAAACATGCTGAAATAAAAAAGGGCATCGCCAGTGAATGTTTACCACCGAAGGACGACCGCGCCCACCGGTGGTAAACTTTTTTGAAATTTTCAAGAATGCATTGTTATAACTTTTCACAAGAACGGAGCTGCGCCGAGAAATTTCACAGGAATGCGTCCACGATTAAAATACACCTTCGTTGAAAATGTGAGCTTTCTACGTGCAGGCGCCCGATTTTCCAGTGCATTTTACATCGACACCGTAGATCGATGCCACCGTTAGCTACTACTATTGGATCAGATTGTGTCAACATCTCATTGCTTCGTGACAGGAATTTTGGATGAATGTATGGACACACGGTATAGGTAGTGATAATAAACCTTCTATAAACAAGAAAATATTCGTAATGTTTTTTTTCACTCCACTTTTTCCCTTTCCCCCCCCCCCCCATGTAAAATACACTTTGGGGTCGCTGACTGGCAACCATGATGTTAAGCACCAAGATGAGTAAGTGTCTTTTCTTTGAAGCGTAGCTCATCTTGAATTGTCACTTCCCGCCAGTGGCGTAGCCAGGAATTTTTCTGGGGGGGGGGGGGGCTGAGATGGTTGGGATGTCCATGACTTGGGGTGTGGAGAGGGGGAGGGGGGGTAAAAATGCATTTGTATATTATAGGGTCGGCTGGATTTCGGGGGGGGGGGGAGCTAAGCCCGCATAAGCCCCCCGCCCTCTCCCTGGCTGCCCCTCTGCTTCCAGTATGGGCAAACACGTTTGTTTTGCCGTCGCCACGCCAATGGAAGGCATTTAGGATATAAGCGTAACCGTCATCCATTCTCGTTTTGCCTCCCCTCTATTTTTTTACTATTTGCAGGTTGAAACGTTTTGACTATTATTTCGTCGCCCATACCGGGTACGCCTGTTAGGTGGCTGGGGACGAGAGTACACGCAAAAAGTGCTCGGCATTCCGTGAAGCCCAGATAAACGCGTGTGCCGCAAGGCTCGACACTGATTGGTTCACTGGTGGGAGAGGAGGAGCGAGATGGTCGACGCTGATTGGTTAACGGGGAGGTCACTTGACCAGAGGGGTAGGCGAGGAAGAGCTCGACCACCTGTGCGTACTGAGGAGAGGAGCTGTGGAAGATCACCATGTTTATCAGCCCGATTAGCTCGCTTCATTCTAAGAACACCTATCGAGTGTATACATGATACGCGATCTGATGAAGGGCGCCGTGATCGTAGGCGTCTGGAAACTCAGAGTATCGCTAAACGTTTGTGACGCTAGAACGTTTCACGAATGCAACGCAATTGCCTAGCAATTTGCAATATTTCTTTTTCTTAAAAAAAATGTATTGTGTTGTTGTTGTTTTTCGATATGAACAGTGTAAGCCAGTGCTGCTATAGTTTCGACGTTTAGTTTAGTTTAGTGTCAATTAGGCTTAAGTATTGAATTCGGTAGTGTTTGAGCTTTCTGATTAGCGCTCACTCCATTAACGACGGCGGATAATCCGCAAAGTGCTGCGGCATCGGCGCATTAGCTCTGTCAGCGGTCTTCGGCTTCCTCCATGCAGTCCGATGAGTCGGCAGAATGGAGCGCGGGCGTAGCGAGTCAGTCGTCTGCCAATATTTGTCCAGGTCGCCGCGCGCCGGGAGTATGCAAAATGGCGGCCGACTTGGCACACATCCGGCCTGAAGCGCGGTATAGGAGACTTCGTTGAATTTCGATCGCGAATCGCGACTGTTTCCCGGCTGCGTCTTGGTGCGACCGGATCTGCGGTTGGCGGGACCTCGAAAGGTATTTGATGTGTGGTCGTTTACACAGCAGCGGAAAAGCCGTCTAACGTAAACCAGGCAGAGCCGTCTTACTTTAAACTTAACTCACAACGTCTCCCGCGTTTTTACGCGTCTGAAGAAGCATAAGCTGTCCAAACAAGGTGCTCCCGCGTTTTGGATCAGCACGACGCGTTCGCTCGAGTCGTTATAAAGCGCCTGTTCGTAGTCCCGCTGTTCCAAACCACGCGTAGACTTCAAAAAGGACATGAAGCCACAGCTCCGTCGTATGGCGTGCGGTGGTGGTCCGCGTCCGTCCGTGTTTCTTGCCAACGTCCGAATATCGCGTCTCCAGCTCGTTGCTCGCCCTCCCGCGGCGGAAACGGGAAGCCCTCTAGTGAGGGTCCCCCTGTTCTTCTGCTCAGCGGTGCATGGCGAGAACTGCTCGCGATCATGGCTCATCAAATGTCATTTCCAAATGAAAACAACTCTCTTCACTGTCCCAATGCAGTGCTGTGGCCGGTATGGGATCGTACCTCACTAGAGACTTTTAGTATTGCGTATAGAAGCGAATGCAAGCACTGTGCGTTTGCGTTAGAGTTGCGTGCTCCACGATGCGCATGCGCGTTGTCGCTATGCTCCAATCCAAGACCGCAGTTGTGGGATATATGCTCACGCGCAGTGTAGAATATTTTACATTTTCTAAGCGAGAGCTAAAATTAATGATAATAATATTTGTCTTTCTTCCTGCGCCATCAAACGGTATAATAGTTTTAAACCAATTAAAAGTAAATGAATAGGGTCTAATATGACCAAAAATGAAATTTTGATTTAAGAGCCAATCAACAAAGAAAAACGGGGGGGGGGGGGGCAGCAAAACTACTATATCAGGCACGGGCTTGTATTTTATCATCGGGCTTTTTTCGAGTATAAAATCGGGGTAATAATGGCGTAGTTTCAACTATTGTCCATTCAGTTTTGTGCTTCTTGGTTTTGTGTCTTGGTTGAGAAAACGACGACGTTTCTTCACTCTTTTTTTTTATTGTGTTATTTTTTTAATCTGTAATATATGTAATATAAAATACGACAAATATGGATTATTGGGTTGACTAAAGTATAAACATTTGTTTATTTTATTACTTTAGGTTTAATCTAAAGTATTGTCCCAAAACTTTTTTTTTTCGTATTCTAGAGCTGAAATTTCGTGGGAACGGATTTGAATAATTTCCTCCCATTAAGTTCTTACGTGGCCATAGGGGTTTATGGTCCGGTCAGTGACAGTGTCACTTTGTTTCAAGAGGTATTCTTTCTTTTGCGTTCCCTCCAAAGACAGAGTCCTTTTCAGGTCTCCGCCCCGTGTAGCGTAGAACTTCGCAGTGTAGAGCACGCAAAGCTAACGCAAGCACACAGCGCTTGCGGGACTCCAATTCATTATAGGTGGCGCCATGGCACTGCTGAGCTTGTCTAGTGTTACTGGCTAGAGATACGAGCGCCAAGCGCGGACCGCTACTCGACTTCGTCGTCTGCGTCGCCGCCCGCCGTTGATCCCGGCAAGTTTCTAGGCCCTATTTTTTACAGAAAGGGAGCTACGCTTTCTAATTTACAAGAAAACACCGACCTGTGAAATACACCTTGACGAAAAGTCTGATGGCATGCGCAGGTCGATTTCTACGGTCTATTTTAGACTCGAGCCTGGTGACTTGGGACACACCCGTATATCTCAGCAGAGTGTTCCAGTCATGCGTCTGTCCAATTGGGAAACAAGAACTGTGGTCGAACTATTAAGTTGACTCGAAAATGCACTACTTTAGTTAATGATCTTAATGTTACGTGTCATTTCATTGTAACTCTGGGTTCTGCCTAGTTACTGAAATCGTAACCGGTCCGGGACAAGTTAAGAGTGCAAGATAAGCTCCTCCCACAAACTATCCCGCCCTTTCCACCAAAGCAAAGCGAATGGTGGAGGTGAGTCCCTCCTTGGGCCTCCTCTCCAGGGCTTTGTCCTGCACCCCTTTAAGTATTTTTAATTGGTCACGTTACAACTCTGGTCGCTACTCGGAAGAACCAAGATCACATTTCTTCAATATATATTTTGAAGAATTTTATTCGGAAAACAATATGCTTCCGCGGCGATAAAAAGCGCACGACGCTTGAACCGCGCCTTGGGGTGGTTGCACTCTCTGCCCGATCGTCGGCAGCCAACGGCGCGGCCTCTGGGTCATCTGCCCTGCTCCCTGAACCCCACTGTCGACCCTGTTGCATCGCCGCCGCTCGATCGTCGTGGTGGCAGGGGGTCGGCGGCCTCTGCACACGCGACAGCCGCACAGATAGCGCCCAGCTACAACTCCCTTTTCGCTTCTCGATGGACCGCTGCGGAGGCTCAGCCATCCCCCAACCAGTCCAGCGCTGCGAACCTGTCGAGTGACTACGCGACCCGCCTTCGCCGCCGATGCGGAGCGAAAGTCTCGTCTGCTTGGGGCCCTAATCTGGACACTTGGCGAGAAAGACAGCGAGAAATCCGACGGCTATGATTGGCCGGCGCCAAGGTCAAGTGCGGCGTCGGCCAATCACAGCCGCCAGATTTCGCCGACATTTTTTCGCCAAGTGTCCAGATTGGGGCCCTTGAAGCAAGAAGCAGACGAACTTTCGTCGACGAACTTGCACAGCGGTTGCGATGATGTCAGAACATCAAGCTCTTATTGGCTGACTGAGAAAAAAATAGTGGGTAGAGCTCGAGGCATATAGCATTGAGGCCTACCCACTATTCTTTCAATCAAAAGCCAATCAGAACTCGGCGTCGTTCTGACGTCACGACAAAAGCAGACGTCTGTTCTGACGTCAAATAGCAGACGGCTTGCTCTACCCGTAACTTCGGCGGAGGCTACGGTTCCAGTCAGCCAATCAGCGCGTCGCAGGGAGACACGTGACTATATACCTTAGTTGCGCGCAGCGCTGTCAAAGTCTCGGGCGGAAGAGAGAGAGAGAGAAAGATAGATTGTACGAATTTTGAGTGAGGGCCTGATCTTGCTAATGAACAAAAATCTTGTTACTTCGTTTTCAGACGCATCCGGTAATACGAGCTGATGTGACCAATCCGACAGCATGAAAAAGCGCACCATCACGGCGTTCGTCACGTTTCCGTACGTGTTCTATCGTCGCTGAATCGATCCATAAACAGAAAATGCTTAGTGATAGTGACTTGCGCTTTTTCACTCTGCTCGATTGCGTTTGGACTTAAAGGGATAAAGGTGAAAGCGATGTCTGGGACACACAGAAAGGAGGTCCGGGTAAAAGATGGAGTTCCTCGTTCCCCTCTTCTTCAAACTGCTTGGTTTACGCTCTCTGGCCCCTGTACATTTGATGAGGGCTGTCACGTGCTTCGGCTCTGTCGCTCTGATTGGCTCGAAGGGGCAGTAGCGTTCGCTCTCTGCCAAGTTACGTTCAAACGAAGTATTGAATAATAAAGGCGACTGGAATCCCGACGTCATCACTTTGAGATCGAACGCAGATTGACCACGAGTGCTGTCTCAGCGTTCGGCTGAATCTCGCATCCAATCAGAGCGTCCAAAGTTGCCCAAGGTCACGTGACACTCATACGGCACTGGATTGGCTCCGATGGCCCGTAGCGTCCACTGCGGTCCATCGTGATTTGACACGAAGGTACAGAGGTAGTCGGGCGTGCGCCGGACTCATCGAGGGCGGAGAGAGAAACGGGCATAAAAAGAGGACCAGTCCACTCCTCCGCCAACTCCGCGCTCAATAATAAGCTTCAGAAAGCGGCCGGCCAGAAATGATCCGGTTACAGCTTTCGTTTTTTTCCTTCTTTTTTTTTTTTTTTTCTCACCAGCCGTATGGACTCGTTGCCGTCTTCGATTTGTTGTTATCCAGGCTACCGGGTGGCACTTCGACCATTGGTCCTTCTGTAGAAACCGTTTCGAGCAGAATAATTTAATTTTGAAACACGATAGAATAAGGTGGAAGACACCGCCCTAACTCACCTTTTCCCTCTCGGAGTCTCGTATTTGACGACAACAAACGATCAAACAAATTCATAATGTAAACCGGCGCAAAATAACGTGTGCTAATTTTAAGTTTATTATTTTTTTTTTTTCAATGTTTGCCGTTACTTGAAGGAGATCAACGTGTTTTCGGTGGTCCGCTTGTCATTGAAAGTGCGTTTCGTGGATCTGATAGTATTCATTAATGCAGATGTCCTTCATCCGGCTTACCGATTACCCCATTAATTAATTTATTTATTTACCTCGAAGACCCGCCGTTTCCGGGCATCACACGAGGGAGCGTTATGAACATAATCTCGACAATTCTACAAAATCGTAACAAAAACAATAAAAACAAAGCATGGTGCGCGCATACAGTGGGGACAAGACTGCAGTTCCTAATACGATTCTAATGGGTCGGCGAATTAGCGCACGCCGATAAGCGCAAGATCGCGAGCTAATTCGCCGATTCTTTCAAGGAGTTCGTTCTGAAGGCACGTCTGACAGCGGCATCTAAGTCTAATTTCTACAATTAGTAAAGGCACTGAGCGTTTCGTGAAATTTAGTGGTGCTAGTTTTTGTGATAACCTCATTTGGCGATACATTCCATTCGGCAGTTGCAAGCGGTAGTGTGGCATTAGCGAAAAACGAAGAAGCTACCCGAGTTTCTTGCAGAAACTCGGTCGGGGTGTTCAGAAGAGCCGTTTTCGTATGAGGGTTGTGATGATATATCTCACGAAGAAGGAGCAGTCTGAAGAGCTAACGCTGTATGGTTTGGAGGCATGCACGATCGCGAAGTGACGTGACGCTGGTACACACTCTAAGAAATACCTGCGGGTCCACTTACCCGCAAAACACTCGAAGAGCCAGTCTCTGCGATCGACGAAATCAGCTCAGCGATCTGTTTGGACCTCAAAATGAAGTCTGCGCTGTGGCATTACGCATAATGCAAGCATGACGCATTGCGTCGCGTATGCCAAACGGATGTTCCGCCTCATCATTCGCTGAGCTGATTTCGTGGATCGCAGAGATTGGCTCTTTGAGTGCTTTGCGGGTAAGTAGACGCGCAGGCATTTCTTAGAGTGTATGAAGCAGGGGCGAATCCGGGGGGGAGGGGCGCCCCCCCCCCCCAAATAAAGTCGACCTCCACCTCTCCACCCTCTCGGAGGGCAATTTGACATGGTTGGACCCCCCGGTGCACAAGAAAGAATGGGAGAATAGTATCCTTACAAATTCCCCCCCCCCCCTTCCAAACGAAGTTCTGGATCTGCCCCTGGTGTGAAGAATAGTTGTTTTGGATGCTGTCTACATCGTTAGTAAGAACATTTTAAAATGGCGACCATATTTATACTGCACATTCAAGTTGAGATCTTACCAAAGTTGTGCAGGCTAACTTTTTTATTTCAGGAGAAGCGAAAATCAGGATGCGTCTTAGATACCCACGTGTGCGGTTAGGCTTAAAAACAACCTTTTAATGTGACTGTTCGATGCGAAGTCAGAAGTCCTAAATAAATGTACGATGTACAGTGAACAATGCTAATGATGCCAATGGGATAAGAAAACTAGACGAGATCGTACAACGAGCGAATGTTAATAACTTGCAGTTTTCCATGTTAAGGCTCATCTGCCAGTCATTGCACCACTGCTCGATTATATACGAGTTATTTTGCAGCGCTGCAATGGTCGTCTGCGGTTTGGACGGATCTGTAAATGGCGCAGTCGTCTGCAAACTTGGCGTACAGGGGATGATACTAAGTACCGTTCCCTGCGGGACACCCGAAGTGACGGGGGACACATGACATATGGTTATTCATGAGGATGTAGAGGGAGCGATTGGCAAGGAATTCTGCGATCCAATTGGTTATCTGCAAATGAATTCTAAGGTGTGTTAATTTTCCTATGATGTGCTAATAAAGACCCTATCAAATGCTTTCGAAAAAAAATATGACGTCAGTTCGATTTTTTATTTTTTTTTTATCGAGGTTAGAAACATTTACCCGAGTAAAGTGGAACAGTTGGGTTTCACAAGAAAATGTTTTGTAGAAACCACGTTGGTTTGGACATAACAATGTATTATTTTCTGAGTAATTGATTACGTTTGTGAATATAATATGCTCAAGAAGCTCGCAAAGTGATGGATACCGGGAGATAGTTCGCGATTAGGTAACACTCCCTGTGATTGGGAAGCATTTTTTTTCCTATTTTTAGTCTTCCTGGACCTCTCCCGTGAACAATGATTGCCTAAATATGCGATACAAATAGGAAAAAAAAAAAGACCGTACGTTCAGTGTTTCTTCAAAATTTTAGAGTCGAAGGCCACCTATATGATGAACTGTTAAAAACTCTTCAACCGGCGCGTCAAACTGCGCGAACGAGTTTACAGCAGGGCGCTGCATCGCGAGAATCTGGACGCGGAACGAACAAGAAGCGCAGTGCCTTCCGTTACGTCAAACTGGGGGAATTACACGGTTCCTTGTTCCGTAATCTGTGTACCTAAGAATACACCGTATAAGGTCGTTGCAACCTTGTTCCGTAATCGCTGTTACACGATAAGAGGCTCCTTTTATTCTTTTTTTTTTTTTCGAGTCGAGAAACTATGCATGACTTGGAACCTGAACCTGCACTTGAAAGCCGCACATCGTACAAAAAGCAGTCTATACAGACGATGGTGCCGCCCGCGTGTTTCTTCAGCACGACAGTTGAATGTCTAAACATTTCACGTACGTACGTTGCCGCGCTCTCTGCAGTTGACAGACAACAAAACTAACGCACTCCTACAAGAAACAAAAATTATAGGGAAATATTGTTCTAGCAATATTATTCCACTTCGTTGCGGTGCGCGCGAGCAGAACGACTATGTAAATGTGAATTGCTCGAGCGAAAACGACGGTGCTTAGGGGAAAAAAACTCGTGACGATGTCGGGGCGTTTTAAGAAAGTGGACGGCTATAGTTTTTCCGTAAGGAATGAGAGGGAAAAAATATCAATCTTGCCACTTTCCTACGATTGTGCTCTTCACGTTTTGATAACGCCCGGAACGGTTATTCAAAGAGAGGCGCGCCGCAATTTCTTGGAACTTCTTAGAAGCGAGTTCAAAATGAACAGAGAAGACATAAATACACGAACGGGCACCTTCCAATTGTTTATGCAAATAAATGTGTCGTAATGTTCGCTTTTTGCTGTCTGCTTTCGGAAACAATCTCGAAGGATAAATAAATAATAATAAATAAAAAACACGTTTATAGAAGATCTGCCGTGATGCCGGCAATGTCTTCTTAGAAAATGCGGACTCGCAGAACACACAGGTCAGATTTGATTAAGAAAAATATCTTTTGTATATTTTTTTTTGGTCACGTGTATTTAAATTAGTTCTAAGAATCTCGAGTAATTGACTAAAAAGAAAATTCCGTGCCCTATATCTACCCGGAACTTTTCCCTTCATTCTGGGTAGCTCAATCAATCGGATTCGTTCCTTATTGATTTGCAGAATTTTCCTCGATCGATTTCTTTTATACCTGCCCTCATTTTTCTCTTTTATTTTTCCCGCGCACTTCTCGGTGGAATTTTTTGCGATCGCTTTTTCCTGGTAGAGATACGGTCACGCGAACGGTTGCGGCGGGGGCGCAATGAACGCTTCAGGTTGCATTAGCCCGTCTAGTGTCTCCGTAGTGATGTCTCAATAATACGTCCCGGTTCCCCGAGAACATAGTCCACACTAACGAGACAAAAATGCATGACCCAGTTCCGCCACAGACTTCACACGGGAGGCATATACAAATCATTAGAAAATGAATTATTAATCACCCGTTTGAGGGCAATTTGTAAACATTTCCAGAAACCAGGCCACAGGCTGTGTAAATAGTTTGAAACGGTCAGAACCCCTACGTGTAGGCAGCGCAAAGCTCCCGGTAATGTGACACTCTTTTATTAGAATCTGCGCTTTGTCACGACCCTGTCTTTCGGGGACCAAATCGCGGAGCAAGAGGCGTGCGCTTTTTTTAAGCTGGCAGTGACTGAAACCATAGCTTAGACGGTTCAGCAATACTCCAAATACTTTTTCTCCACTGTATATATATATTTTTAAATAAAACGTCGTTGAATGCAAACGCCGAATTTCCAAGACTAGCCATATTTTTCTATTGCGGGACTGAATGTAACGCAGGCCGCCGGACATGGGGAAGCGTTCCCAAAGCGTCATACATCTACGCACGCACAAGACGAGATATTTCCTACCGCCTTTTGTTTCCTCATAATACCGTCTACCGGCGTTTCCTGACGACCCATACAATCCTTCCGACACCGCCAGGAAACGAGAACAGACCGCCCACCGACAAACTCAAGAATATAAAAAAGTCATTACAAGCAAAAAGAAGAAAAAAAGTTTAACAATATTGAATTGAGGGAAAACAAGCGGAAACTGAGAGAGGAAAAAAAAGGAGGGGGGGGGGGGAGGAGGAGTGCGGACACAGCGCCGAATATAAGAGAGCGTGACGACCCTAGCGGCCTTTCCGCGTACTAGCGGCGATCGAGGCGCGCCCGCGCGCGCGGTGGGAGGGGTCCCAGGAAACGATCGAGAAGTGGAGTCCCGCTGCTGTTCCGACTACGGGCCGGCCTGCCTTGGCGGTTCAACGTTCTTTTGAAGAGAGCGCTCGCACAGGAAACTTCTCCGAAGTCGCCGCCGCCGTGCACGCGACAGCACGGCGCCCGCTATCCCCAGATGCGCGCCGCGCGTACGCGTTCGCACAGCGTATAGCGCCCCTGGCGGCCGCCCGTGGAAACAATCGGTCGTAACGGAAAACGGTTTTTCTCAACGTGGCGCGGGAAACGAGGGGACGTCCGGGATTGAATTGCGTGGGGAAAAAAGAAAGGATGAAGAGGAGGAAATCGTCCGGCGAACGTGCGTCGCTTGATCGGCCGTCTGCTATTAAAACGAGCGGTGCTTTCGGGCAGTGACTATATTTCTCCATCTCTCGAGTTGTGCCGTCGAGGTCTTTCGGAATTCTTTTTCTTTCGTGATGCGTGGCCTGCTTTTCTTCGCTCTGTGGTGGACTTCGTCGGCGATGGGAGCTCGACTGGACCGCGACACCGAGGACGACCGGCGCAAGGTGCGCATGAAGCTGGCTCAGTGTCGGTCAACCTGCTTGGCCAAGGTGAGTGACAACTTCTCTCTTAGTATGTAACGTGTTGCGGGCCGTAAGGTTATTTCCACTCACCGCAAGTGTACTTCTGCTCTTACATCATACATACATTTTTTTAGTCACTCCTCATCCGATCGATAGCTGCATCAGCCGATACGAACGCCGAAAATACTATCGTGAAGCAAAAAGTGCGAATTTCTTGAGGTGTCGGTTACTTTTTCTTTACAGTGCTTTGGGGAGTGTTTGGTGTTTGTGCAATGTTTGGCGCGTGTGCATCGGTGGTAGTATTCCATAACCGGGTAAAAACGAGAGTCACTGCTTGCAAGCATATAAACGTTCTTTTTTTGCTGCTTTTTTTTTCGCGTTGTAGATTAGTTCGCAGCATACGATATATGAAAAACAAGGAGAAAGAAGTAGAAGGAACTGACAAAAAGGGACAATTTATCCCGTATTTCTGTTGCTGCCTTTATTTAGTGCGCGCCTATTCTTTAAAGCGCAGCTCTTAGGCGCTCCGTTTTTTAACTGTTTTTAAATGTTGCCAACAGTTTATATACAAACGAAGCATATCGCACTTACTTCATGCGTTTCATACAAACCACTTGCATATTCGACATGAAAAAAACAAAAAGAAAGTCAATTGTGCCAGCTTTTAAACACCAATACTGGAGAGCGTTCTTATTCGTTTCCCTATCATACCTAGACTTACGAATATTTATTTTTACCGAGAAAGTTTTTCAGCGTTGCGAGAAATTTGAACAGTAAAATATATTTTATTAGACTGACGTTTCTGGAAAACTTCCTTCTTTTATATCTGTCTAATCAAGTTTTTGTTGCTGTTCAAATTTCTCTCAACGGTAGACAAACTAAAGAAAAAAAGAAAAATCGGTTCATTTACAGTCAGAACACGACCAAATCAAACGAACACTAAGCGCGAATTCGAGAGTCAAAACCTCAAGTTTATCTCATGTGCGAGGAAGAAGAGTCCAACCAAAATTTTGTTTACGCTTCCTGAACCGAGCACCACACCCTCAATGTCGAAGATTTTCTTGAGTCGAGACAAACGCAAAATCAGAGCGTGTAATACCCCTGTCAGACGGGCACTTTGAATGTCATTTACGCTAAAGGCCTTTAGGATTTTCAAATGACATTTAAGTCGTGTCGTGTCAGACGGGCAACTCAAATGTCATTTAGGTGATGTCTATCACGATAGCAGTCTGTTGTTAACCCGGCAAACTAGTGTTCATTTTATTGTTTACTAAGTAAATAAAATGTAATGAATTCTTAGAACATTGAATTCAAACACGGTGATGAAAACTAAGTACACGTTCTGACGGAGACAAGGTGTTTTGCGGCAACTATGACACGACGTCACCAATCCCAACTAATCCGTAGCCGTAGCCGTTCCGCCGCTTGGCTCATCTGCTTTCGGAAATCCGTGCACCTTCCTCGCCGTTGTTCCTCGCGCTCTTTCGTTCTTTGCCGGATTCGTATACCCCGTTGACGTTTACGTCTGCGATTGATTCAAGCGAAGACCGTGACCGTGTAGCGATGGAGCCTGCTGACGACAAAGATCGTAGTGCGATGGCCCGGAACTGCCGGAACGTCGGATCGCGTTCCTGACGCGCAACTGAGACCGCGAGTATATTAAACAAATATATCGCAAAAGGTGTGCGAGATATACACGTTATAAGCATTTTTTTCTAAAAATAATTGCTACAAGCATTGTTTTCAATTGTATTTACAATATTTACAATGTTTTATTTCAATTCGCAGAACTTGCACTGACCGCTGTTGACGAGACTACACATTTACGAGCCGTAAATGAGTTTGGGAGAACTCAGTTGAGCTCGAATGTCATTTAAGTCAAATGTCATTTAAGTTCCCGTGTGACACTGCCTAAATGACATTTACACTGAATGTCATTCGGGGTAAATGTCATTCGAGATGCCCGTCTGACAGGGGTATAAGTGTCTCTGAAAACCAACTTTAATCCCGGCGCATGACTGATAAAACGTGGGGAAATAGGCGAGCTTTTTGTTCTAGCGAGCTCATGGGCTTGTGTCCGGTCAGCTTTCACGAATGCGTCAATCGAAACCGGCGGCTATCCTACGGTTGTAATTTTTGAGTTGTCCAGATGGGCGTACCAACCGGGGGGGGCAAGGGGGGCGCTCGCCCCCCCCCCCTTCCACAGTTCTCAGAGTGGGGGGGCAAGTGCAAGTGCCCCCCCCCCCCCCCCCCCCCCCGAAACAGCCGCCCTCTGGGCAGGGCAAACACCGGCCGGCGGCGCCCCAAGGGATACCAAGGGCAACGCCCCCCGGCCCTGGGGGGGAAGGCGGGGGTCTGGCTTGCTCCCCTCCCCATTCATAAAACAAGTTGGTGCGCCACTGGTTGTCCACAATGTTTAGGACACAAAGATTAAGTTTACGCCCCAAAAGACGATCCCAAAATCCACTCTGAGCAGTCCCTGTAGAAACCCTGCACATATTCAAGAGAGTCACTCTGCTCCGCCCTCCGGAGTCACTCTGCTCCGCTCTTTGGAAAGCACCGAATATTGACTATTCAAAATGTTATAAATAAGATATTTATCTTTATCAATCTACAATCAGATCAAATTAGAACCAACTGCCTTATTCAGTACGCATCTTTGGACAGATCACCCATACAGTTTTCGGCACAATGCGAGCTACAGAAAGCAAAAAATACCCTCAAACTATCGCACACAAAAATTAGGATTAGCAAATACCTGGCCTTCTATATGACCACCCTGATCTCATGACCATTATTCTGGAAAGTGTTTGTCTATACAAGCTTTAAAGGATAACAAATGTTTATTTATTGTCCCTTCAAAAGTAACAAGTGTTTTTTGTTTTTTGTTTAAGTGCGCGTAAGTTTTTTTTTTGCGCATTTTATGTTTGCAGGCTTAAAAAAAAGATTTTTAGAGATCTGGCTGTTTGTACTATATTGTTGTGTGTGGCCGTCTGTTTGCCGCGTTGGCGCAGACATAAAAATTGACGCGCGTCGTTGTTTTTGTCCAACTGGGGGACAATCTGGTTCTGGTTCCTTGGTTTTTGTCTTTGTGTGCTGTGTTTTTAACTCCTTATGGATTTTATGTTTGATCTAACTGTCATGATTAAGTAGTTTTTGCCCTCTGTGAGACTGTCATTTTTGTCTGTCTGGCATGCTGGATTTTCTGGCCATGGAGGAGGGTGGGGGAAGGGGGAGGGGGTCTGTCGCCTTGTCATGCATGCCGATGCCTTTTGTGGCGGCCCCCCAGACAACTGTATTCCTCGACGGTTGTCTGAATAAACTTTGATTTTGATTTGATTGATTGAACCTGAAGTCCAAAGCTGACCTACCGTGTCTACACCAAACTTTACATATATATATATATATATATATATATATATATATATATATATATATATATATATATATATATTAGATATATATTACGAGTCTTTATTTTATGAGATAGTATTCCATAAAATAGAAACTCACTGCTTACTTCTTTTACTTTTTTTTGTCATTAATTTTCGAATTTATCACCCTTCGTCATTTCACGCATCCTCCAGCTTCTCCTACTGCCTCTGCATTAACTGAGTTACGAAATGCGTACAAAACCTATCTAGTGCATTCGTATGACTAAGAATTTAACAAATTGCAACACCTACTTTCACAGTCAACTTTTTTTTTTTTTTTAGAAAGCTGTTTATTTTTAATATTACTAGAAGAGTCCTTATCGAACAAAAAGGGTAACACACCGTTCTGCGCCTGCTGTCAATCTTACGAGACAATGGAAACTCTCCGATAATCCTTCCTGAAAAGAGCATGCTCAAAATATCCTCTTAAAGGGGCCCTGCAATCATATTTAAGCGTCTACCTTTTGCGGTTTCCACGTCTCTTGGGGTTCGGGCAAGCCAGCGGGCACGGAGAGAGTAACTAAATATCAGTGCGTCATATTTTAGCCGGACGACGCGGAAACCTCCTCCACCGACGAGGGCGACCCGCGGTACCGAAAGCGCGCAAAATGTGACGTTTTTGGTCCTGGGCTTACTACTGGTCAGAGCCGCTAAAAGCTTTTTTTTTTTTTTAGTCGAGATACAAAATATAAGTGTCGCGAACCGTTTCAATTATGTATGAAAGTAGTTTTTGTTCAGTATTTTAGATCAGAAAAGAAACAAATGCAGTTTATAAAGTACGGAAACAAGAAATGACCCGTCGACATACCTGCCACCAAGCGGCGGAAAAAGCGGCGCATATTAGAAAGGGCTAGTGGGATGAGGCGCCGACGAACGGCGAGCGTAGAAAGGTCCCGGAGCGTAGAAAGGCCATTTGGCGGTATGGCAGCGCGAAGTGGCCCCGTTCTGCTGATCTTTACCCGTGTTTGCTGTCGTTTGTGGCCAATGAAGTGTTATGCCGAAATAGTCTTTAATCGCGCAGCAAATGCAATGCGAGCCACCCTGGCCACCCGCTTCATACAGCCTATCCAACACACGCTTTAGTGGCGCCCTCTCGAGCCGTCGACACGGAGTACGGCAGCCGTGAGCGCTCGATGAGCTCACTATCCCTCCTCTAATTCACGGCCACTCAAGCCAGGACCTACGACGTCATGAAGGAGGTTATTTTTTGCTTGTTTTTGTAATTCTAATTTGCCTATAACTTTTAAAATAAAGCGAATTTTGCGAAAAGTTTCATTAGGTTACTACGTTCAGTGCGCTTAGGTTCGGTGCAAATTAAAAACCAGTCAGAAAGTTGTAGCAGGGCCCCTTTAATAGACCCTGGACGGATGAATCCGGCTGAGCCCTTTGATCGGGCGGTAGCTGACGCCACCTAGCCAATTTGTCTTACCATTTAAGCTTAGAATATTTAAATGTGAAAACTATATTCACTCCGCACTGAAAAGAAAGTGAGTCTATAAAACCCCTTGCCATCAGTTAATAAGAAAATACCTAGTTTTCTTGTGCTTTCTTGCCACCATTCACTTAATCTTTGCTTGGTAATCTCTACTGTCTTGATAATCCACTTTTCCTTCGCTGTCTCTAAAACCCAATGACTTTCCCCCCTTTCCAAAGTGCGCCGCCCCGTCTACCGGCCGGTGCACAGCTGCTCCGTGTCCGTTATTGTTTAGGCAGCAGACAACCTGAGCAAGACTAGGTCAGCGTTCGCTGTGAACTCGTCTCAGCTCGTGTCGGGAACGAGCACTGCGTCAGCTTTCGACGATGACTCCGGACACAAACACGGGCTTCGCGCCCGAAAATGGCGGCCGCCAGTGTTGCTCGACGGAGTTTTGAAAAGAGTCGATTCAGGTCAATTCCTTCTCTCGAACAAAACGCACTTCCAAGGAGGGAAGACCGGGGCAATGACGCGCCGCGTACGAGTCCGCGTTTGCCCCACACCGAGGTGTGTGTGTGGTGCTGCACGCGCAGAAGAAGACCGATTCGCGTCGAGAGAAGCGTCTGCGCCGTGCTGACAGCAGCGACACCGCGTCGTCACGTCGTGTTGTGGTGACATGGAGAGTCCAGGCACTCTAAGAAGCCGCGGCCACGCTGTACATCGTACAAAAGACAGTCTGCAGACACTTTCTGAGGCGGGCTTCTCCTCTGTATGACGGTCACATTGTTCAAACATAAACTCTGCAGACATGTACGTTCGAAGCACACCTGAATGTGCGAAGGAAACGCGCTTTGAAGAGGCGTGTCAGCGTCATTATTTCTGCAGCGATTACACCGTGTCTCTTGCGTACGATGTAAGTACTTTTTGTGATCATCCTGGCCACGCCATTGACGCCACTCGATGAGCTTGTTGCCGCGAGGCGATGTCGCGGACAATTAAAATTAAAGGTAAAAAAGAGTACGAGAGTTAGAGACAGAGCTATAGCCGGTGGAGATAATCGTTCTAAGCCAAGCCAGAATTAAAACCGAGTCGTCGTTGTTGACACGGCGGCGCGTGTAAACAGATTCCCCGCAGCCTTAATTCCTTACGGGAATACTACAAATCCGCGGGGTGTAGAGGAAAAAAAAAGAAAAAAAAAAAAGGAAGCCCTGGTGTATCGAGACTGTTCTTCTCCCGTGGAACGTGACTTGCATCGTTACTGGCCGGATTATAGTCTCGGAGACGTTGCCCGATATGCGTCCGAGACGAGAACGCCTGCCTTTTGGCGATGCAACTGGACTCCTTCACGTCAGTTTACTGCGGTGGAGCTGCTGGCTGTCGGCAACGCTGCGTGTGTGTGATCAAAGCGGGCTCGTTTGTAGACAGTGTGTTGGTTTATCGGCGACATCAGGAACCACAAGAGGACGCCACCGAAACAGTTATGTTCGTGCTTCTTGCCCCATGATTCGTTTTTTTGGCGTCCAGTGTCACAATCTCATTGGCTGCCAAGTTACACAAAAGATGCCGGCGTCTTTTGCGCATTAAAGAGTTTTACGCCGATGGAGGCACGCTCAAAGGCGTCAACGAGGCATCGGGCATCGTTATCGGAGTAATCGGATAACTCGAATCAAATAAATAAGATTTGTTCGATTTAAACTAGATTTTTGTTTGATTTAAATTCAGATTTTTGTTCGATTTAAATAAGATTAGTTTGATTTAAATCGCTAGAAACCTAGTGATTCTTTATTACTAGATGTATTTCTAAACATGGCGGATTGACTGGCAAAATCATCGAATCACTGAAAACAACGTGGACTAACGAATTACTGTACATTTGAAGTACAATTTAACCAACAACTATTTATTCTGCATATCCCTCCATAGTAAGACGAAAACAACAGCTCGCCTTTTTTGTGGGATCAAGCTTAATTTGCTTTTTGTTTCGCAATCTAGGACACTACACTTTTCTTATAACTTTTCGTTTCTTTCTTTTGCCGTTCTCGTTTGCTCTCAATAGGACGTTACGTGACTCAAAAGAACGCCATCCATCGATTTTGTGTTTCCCGGCAATTACAAGTAGGAATGACCGCTAGCGTGATGTCACGACGTCACGTGTACTCCATGTTGATCAAAGTGACTGGTGCATAGCGTGCTCCGGGAACACAGACACCCACGCATTCGCTCGCGCATATGCAGAGTGATTATGATAATTCTCTTCGTTCTACGCTTTTCTTTTTTTTTTTTGTCGTTTGTCAGATTTTAGCTCACACTACTTCAGAGAGAAAGTGAAGGAGGAGGATACGAGAGCGTGCGGTGACGTCAGAACGTCGAGCTCTGATTGGAAGGATTAGTGGGGAGATGCAAAGGCTACCTGCCTTTGTCTCTATACCGGCTGTTTCCTCCAATCGAAGCGAACAAGAGCGTCGTCTGCTCCTCTCGCAGGGTCTGGCGTTCGAACGCCGGACGCCGGTGGTCAGCGTCTGACATTCCAACGCCAGACCCCGCTCACAGTATCTGCGCTGTCCTTCAGTCTATAGACGTTGGTGCAGGTACGGCATCTGGGCAGCCAGCCATCTGCTGATGACCGTGTGGGCAGATCGCTCTGACTATCAGACGATCTGCTCACACCAGCAGCAAATGGCCGGCGCACCAGACGGTCGTACTTTCAACTCGGCCAACGTCGTGACGCTATTTTACTGCCCAAAGGCTATTTATATGTTTGCTCGGGCACGCGCTGGCGTCAGTGACGTAGCCGAGGGGGTCGACGTCGCCTTACCCAATTGGGCTCGTCGATCTTTCAGTTCGGCACCAAGGCCCCCTGGGATAGCAGCCTGCGCCACGTCGAATGCCAAGGAGTCTCAGACTGCAACATGGTGAGGTCGTTTTCTGCGCAAATTTCCCCTCTTGAACATTGTAACTCACCTCTTAAAACTGGCTTCGTGTACGGCTACGGCTTTGCCCCGTGAACAACTTTATTGTATGACTATTTATTTCCAAACACTGCAGTGTCGCTCTCCTTTTGAGGCAATCCACAGAAAGTGCTTTTTATTCGTCAAACAACACGACCGAAAAAAAAAAAACTTTGGACGTGTTTTTAGATGTCTGCACAGAAAGGAATACCTAGCCGGTCTTTTTTAAAAGAAATATAACTACAATAATTTTGCTGATATCTGGAAAGTATAATATTATAGGTATATGTCGATATTCAGAGATATCGAACTTCGCTGTCTTGCAGCCGGCATGAAGAATTATCAAACGAAGTTCTTCATCACGTGTTCGACCTCGTCCAAATCTGTAATTTATTGCGTTGTATGTATGTTTAAACAGCCGGAAGTCCGTGAACCTCAATGGGCGACTTGTCTCTCAGCTGTAGATGAGCAATTTAGCCAGTGCTGTACGCAACCGCTAGCTTGGGGTCTTTAACGTGCACCCACGCGGTAGTGATACACGACCGCACGCCGGTACGATGCTCATTCAGATCCAAACGGGCAGAGGTAAAAAATGAAATTAGCCCCCCCCTCCCCCTTTCCTTCTCCTCGTCAAATTCTGCTATTTAAAGGGATACTTCATCGAAATTTAAAATACTCCCGTCGTGTTAAAAAATAGGTTAAATATGATCCACAATATCCGTAAATAACTATCGCACGTTTGTATTTTGATCCTGGTGGCTGTATTCTTCGTTATAAACGGCCCACTCTGGCAAGCGCTCGGAGAAGGCCCAGCTTAGAGCACGTGACATCCAACGCAATCGTGACGTAGGTCGTCTCGGGACGAGCAAAGGTACGGCGAGGCTGACGTCGAGAGGATGGCCTGAGTCGTTCCAGCCACCGAAGCGGCCGCTTTTGTACGAATTTTGAGTGACGGGTTAATCTTCTATAATCTTGTAGGGGGACAATAGCGATTTCTGCGACACACAAAAGGATTCTCGGGAAGAGGGAGTTCCTCGTTCCCCCTTCTTTCGTCGTGGCCGGAGGCGAGACGACCTCCGTCACTAGCTGTCAAGGTTCCTAGACGGGCATTACAAACGAGGCGTTAGCGACATCCAGCAGGTGCTCATTGCTAATCGTTTAATTCGTTTTAAAATTCCTTTTCGAGACTTTTTTAACAAGATATTGGTATGTTCCATGTGATACTGCTCCTTTGAACACATATAGACCAAAAAATGAGCGCCGAAATTTCGTTGTAGTATCCCTTTAAAATAGACACGAGAAAGTGCGAGATTCTCATCATTTCCCCTCGTCTCTTTCTCCTTGCGACGTGTGCAGTGCTGGCAAGTGTGCGACCTCTTCTACAAGGACTTCGACCTCTGGGGCCCCATGTGCGGCGCCGACAACATATGCGTGAGTCGATCCCTGTCACGTCGGAGAATTTAATATATCGCTTTTCGCGCGTTGCCATCACTGGGCTGTGCAACGAGTCCCGAGCGGGCGCAGTAGCTCTCTTGGACTCAAGATCGGATGCTGAGCAAGCGTCCACATCGCGACTCAGCATTTTTTTTATGCCCGGGTTTTAAACGTTGAAGAGGCGTCATCAACAGATTTTCTGATGTCACTTTCAACGTGTATACATTGCCTCAAGCACCAATCACCGGTCTTCCTCCAATCAGTTCAGTCAGTGAAAAGGCCGAGTAGTACTGCGCGGTCCAATATGCGTGCAGCGTCTCGGAGAGTTTTCGCATTACTCGTGCGCGGCTCGAAGAAGTTCTTACAAGACTTGGTTGTCGAGGGAAGAAACGATGGTCTTGGCATTCGAAACGTGGACATCTTGATAAGATAACACAACGTTAATCTAAGAAGAACCTACGCATATCTACTATCTTACTTAATTCAATGCACGAATGGGGGAAATTAGTAACATTCCGCGACCGCGAGAAGCTTTTCTCCCCACGGTTCTTGGGGTAGATACGAGTATAGCTTGTTCCTCGCTTCCTTTCACACGCATCCAACGATCGTAATCATCGGCGCGCGCGCCAACGATTACGATCATGATCGTAATCATCCGCGTGCAGCGAAGAGCATTTCTAAGAGCTTGACCAAATCGATAAACGCTTTCAATATCTTTTTAAAGGGGGATCGTGAGAGAGATTGACGCAAAAAGATAAGGGACACCGTTTTTCATCATCCTGGAGAGGGAGCCCAAAATTAATATCGTAAGGTACAAGATGTGCACCTTTTGTCTCAACGTCCGCTCTTATTGTCTCCTCTGCGCGCGAGTCGCTGGTGCTTCCGGCGCTTGTGGCACTTCCCTTTGTCCCCGGGTTCGACTTGGGCCGGCGATATTTGCGCCGGACGGAACTGTTTATTGCGCGGGTGAACATCGCTGGGTGACCGATAAAAGAAGGCGCGCGGGTCCTTTGCCTCGGGGAGCTTGGCGGGACTCCAGCAACCTCTTCGGCGTCGTACGCCGCTGTCGCTCTTCGCCGTCAACCGTTTGTGCCCCATGCCCGCAGCAGTAAAAGAGTTTCGCAACTACCAAATGCTTTCCTGTTTTTTTTTTTTTACGGTGGTCGCATTTTAGCTTTTTGTTAGCAAGAGAACTCTTCAAGTACATGCGGGTTTTCACTTTGCCATGTTTGTTTACCACGGTTGCTTCTAAACTGTTCAGTTGCTTGTTTACTGCACTAGCTGTTATGGGCTCCCTTCTCCTCGAAATGATGTAGGATGTAGGGCGTCCGTTGGGGATATCGTCACATGAAACCGTGACGTCACGGCATCATGACGTGACATCGTGCTCGACATCATCTGTCTGGGTAGTTTTATAGCGATAGATGAGTGTGTCACTCTCCGAGCAGACATTGGCGATGAACGTTTCTCCAGGTAGGGTACCATTGATACATAATGGATACACCAGGGCCCGATAAGCTGTCGCAGCTACTATCGCTGTGACTCTGCTGTGGATTCACAAAGGACTGTTCCTTTCTGTCTTTACTCATGCTTTTGACGTCATCGGCCAAGACGGTGGCGCTGGCTGTTAAAGAGCTTATGGGGCGTACGCAGATGACGTGGATGAGCAAGTTTGTCTCTGTAATTCTGAACGATGAGTTTTTAGATTTGAATGTAATGAAAGTTTGCAAAGAGAGAAAGAGAGTAAAAGAATGATTGAAAGGACTGAGTGCAATAACGTGCTAAGAAGAAAAAACGGTGCTCTCTTTTGTTTTTTTTTTTTTTTATAATTTTAACTTGCCTCCATTCAATGTTCATTGTTGTTTCTCTTTTGAACTGAATATAGAAAGTGAATATGACAAATATGCACTCGCACGTGCGAAAAATATGTAAATATATAAATATATATATATATATATATATATATATATATATATAATGAACAAGAAAATATATATAAAGAGGACAAAGGATGTGTTGTCGAAGCTATGAGAGTCGACCAGAAATGTGATCGCCCACTCGGGTAAAAAAACCGTCGAGCGGCGTGGATCCTCAATTCCCTAACGGGACGCTTTTAGCAGATCCTTTCTTTTCCCGGCTCGATGACGCTCGGCGTCGAGGGAGGATGCAGAGAAGACGGAAAAAAGATAGAAAGAGGGCATCTGATTGATCGCGTCGGCTCCAGATTGAGCCACAAAAACTTTCTCGGCGCCGGAAGTGGTATGGCGCCAGGCCGGCGGGCGGCGCCGCAGTCGCTATGGCAACGGTTCGCCGGACGGCCGTTGCCGCTGTCGTCTGCTGACCCTGGCATAGTTTCGTCTGCTCCACATCCACTTGGGCTTTCATCGTTTCTGGCAGTGCGCCTAACGAATTAGGCTGCCCAAACAATCGTCGACTGGCAAAAAGAAAGAAGGAGAAAAAAAAGGCACTATTTCATTTTTAGGTTTTAAAGTGTTTACGAGTTTTTGACTACATGAAAAGCAGCACAGGCGTTTGGGATAGAATCGCCTGTAGTGCAGCAGCCTGAGCGAGGGCGGGAGGGAAGAATTATTTTCTGCCTTAAAAAGCAGACTGTAGCTTCCCCTACTTCCATTAACCCTAGCAGGAGATTCTTGGATAATGTTTTCATGATGCGAGATATAGGTTAAAGGATCGTCGGGATTTTCCCCATACCGAGCTATTCACATACACTGCACAACTGCATGGAGCGCCACGATTTCTCGCTCTGCTAAGCGGGTATTGTTTTCCTCATTCACTCATTGCAAGGTGTTGTTAGTTTCCTCTCTATTGGCGAGGTGTTCCGCTGACATAAAACAATCAGGTACGCAACGGAGAGTTTGTCAGAGAAGTTGGAATAGCTAGGCGATAGGGAGGAAAAGCCTAATCCCGTCCTCTGAAAAAGATGTACCGGAAATAATTTTTGTGTCCGTATTTTTAAACCCTCATTCACCGTTCTTATTTTATTTACACTTTTTATTTAAACATTAACACGCGTAATTATGAGTACTAACTGCGTGATACGCTCGATCGCAGCTATTATGAAGCTGGAAGCTATTTGCCGCTATTAGAAGCTGGATCTTGCTTCCAAAGATTGTACATTGCCTTACGATCATGCAATACACGGCACATAAATTCTATTGAAGATTTTCTTGAATGCTTCAGATCTGTACGCGTGTGAGCGAGCCCGCGACAATTTCCACAACAAAGGACCATGCACCTGGCCTGCCGAATCGTGGTCTATAATACGTCACAGAAATTAGATGACAATGGACATTGTTTGCCTTCCACTAGTGGCTGTTCAAACCCTTTTTGACGTTTGCGAAGTCAAGTAAATTCATTGCCATCGATCTTGGATATTGCGTGATTCTAATTGTTCTCGCGCGACTGCAAAGTGTTAATAAAAAAAAATCTAAAAAAAAATCTTATTTGCTTAATCCAGTTCCCCGGTTGCAAAGTGGCCTGCTCTTTCCACAAGACCGGGTCAGACGGTAAGCGATTCAAATGTCGATTTCTCTGCTTGATTTTCGGCGTCTACACTTACGACCTGTTCTCTCGCGCGTAGAAAATTTTCGAATTAAATTCGTAGGTTATATCGATGAGGATAATTTATTTCCGTACGATGCATGTCTCTAACATTTTGGCTATTTGCTTTGATTTCTAATAGAGCAACTAGTTCATTTACACTTATCTTGGTGCTTGCCTGCATTCGTGGTTATGATATATATATATATATATATATACGTATAGTATATAGACTGGTATTACGCTTTTATAACCAATTTCACATTGCATATTTTTATCACTCGTGTCGGCATCTAATACGTTGAAAAAAAGAAACACTTTACGAAATTCCTGTTGAAAAATAAAATGATTGAGATATTCATTAGTGGCCTATTTTTCGATCTCTTGGCAGTTCTTAGAGGTTTCGGTTCTTGTATGCTGCATCCACACTGGCGTTCGAATTTTAACAGCGAAGTGGATCCGTTCGTTTTCATCATCAAATGCGCGTGAAACTGCACCGAATCTTTAAGCAACCGCGTTCGCAACCGCTTCGCGATTGCGGTTCAATCGCCAGCGTGAATGAGGCATTAGAGTTCACACGGTGTACAAGCAATCATACCCTATACTTCGTTTCAGCTTCGGTCCAGACGCAGCCAAAGCTACAAGCGCTGAGCTCCGGCTTTCAGCATCCCTGCCAAGCACGCGCGCTCGTGCAGTACAAGCACTGTTCTGGGCCACATGCTCGCGCTTGTAGCATCGGCTGCGTCTGGACCGAAGCTGAAACGAAGTATAGAAACTCAGTAAAATAAAAATGCAACAGAACAGCATATACTTGGCTTGCGCTTGACGTCATAGCATAAGTCTATTTCTACTTGTCCTCATAAAAAAAAGAAAAAAAAACCTGCAATGCCGAATCAGAGCGCAGCCAAGGCGCAGCTCTTGAGGGGGAGAAGGGAAGGGTACTGAAAGGAGGGTACTCCATCCTCCGCCCTCCTCCCCTCCCCTCATCTCTCCTCCTCACCTCTTCCCTTCTCATCTTCCCCTCCTCCCCTCCCCCCGTCCCTCCTCCCTCTCCTACTGCCTCCTCCTCACTCCCCGCGCGGTGCATCATGGGAAATGTCCCATGATGCACCGCGCGGGACCCTCGCGACGTCACGAGTGACGTCACGAGGGTCCCGCGCGGGGCATTATGGGATATTTTCGATAATGCACCGCGCGGTTACGCCGACGGCGACGGCGACGCCGCTCAAGCCGGAAACTGGCGCCCAAGAGCTGCGCTCTAAAGAAGAAAAGAAAAAAGAACGACGGTGCGAAATATATCTTGCAGAAGGTAGGCGCACACGGCAGCAAGGCCCCCACACTGGCTACTGACGTCCATGCAAGCCGGTATAGATAGACGTGCTCTGCTGAACCAACACCAGCTAGAAAAGCCGAGGCCTGCAATGACCTCCTCCACGGAACGTCATCCCAGCCGAATGGCACCAACTGAGCCATTGGACCCGAGCCCGACCGTCCGTTCGAGGCGTTCATTGGATACGAGGCCCCGCCGAATGCCGACGCAGCACTCGCGTCCAATCCGCGTCTTTGTCCGACCTCACTGCGATGACGTCACAATTCCAGTGCACAAGCTTCGATTATTCTAGATGCATGGTGTTGGCTTAAAGGGATACTACAACGAAATTTCGGCGCTCATTTTTGGTCTATATGTGTTCAAAGGAGCAGTATCAAATGGAACATACCAATATCTTGTTAAAAAAGTCTCGAAAAGGAATTTTAAAACGAATTAAACGATTAGCAAAGAGCACCTGGTGGATGTCGCTAACGCCTCGCTTGTAATGCCCGTCTAGGAACCTTGACAGGTGGTGACGGTAACTGTCTCGCTTCCGGCTGCTCCGGCCACGACGAGAGAAGAAAGGAAGGAGGAACTCCCCTCTTCCCGAGAAAATACTTTTGTGTCGTCCCAGAAGTCGCTATTGTCCCTCTACAAGATTACAGAAGATTAACCCGTCACTCAAAATTCGTACAAAAGCAGCCGCTTCGGTGACTGGAACGACTAGGCCATCCTCTCGACGTCAGCCTCGCCGTAGCTTTGCTCGTCCCGAGACGACCTACGTCACGACTGCGTTGGATGTCACGTGCTCTCCGCTGGGCCTTCTCCGAGCGCTTGCCAGAGTGGGCCGTTTATAACGAAAAATACAGCCATCAGGCTCAAAATACAAACGTGCGATTGTCATTTACGGATATTGTGGATCATATTCAACGTATATTTGAACACGATGGGAATATCTCAAATTTCGTTGAAGTATCCCTTTAATGCATGCTTAGGGATATCTTCAACGCCGATTTTGCAACATTCCTTTCAGAAGTCCTCAAACATAGTGTTGTTCTTTCTGCCCTTAGCATGCGCTGTGAATGAGCTCAACCATGGCGTCTACCGGTACAGAAACGGGTCATATTATATATGGTCATATATGGCCATCTTTGCACAGCTCTTGGTCCGTGGTATATAGCATTTCTGTGCGCGTAGACGCCATAGTTGAGCTCTTTGTTCACAGTGCATGCTCAAGGCGACAAGAAAAACACGCTTTGCTGACCCAATCCTTGATATGGACACATATGGCATTTCTGTGTAGGTAGTAACTACGAAGCCTGCTGGAATCTTCAACTGTTGCGGTGTGTGGATGTCTTGTTCGCAGGCGGCACCGTCAACGTGGTCGGCTTCCCTTCAGCCGCCTCGGTTGGAGCACGACCCCGTGGAAGACGTCGTCCGCGTCACGTGGTCTCCGCCCCGGGACGCCAAAGGCCGCCCATTGGTCGGAGCCCTCGTCTATGTGGTGCTGCTCAGAGGAGTGCTGTACCAGGACCGCTGGCAGGAGATCGCCCAGGTACTGTAGACCATCCCAGTAAGGCAGCGCTTCCCACACTCTGATATCTTGCGACCTACCAAAATCATACAATCAATCACAGTCCCCCCCCCCCCCGCCGCCCATTTCCGCTGCTTTTCGCGATGCCACAGCAGGGGCGGATCCAGAACTCCGTTTTGGGGGGGGGGGGCGGAAGATCTATAAGGATGCTATTCCCCCATTCTTTCGTAGCACCAGGGGGTCCACCCATGTCAAATTGCCCCTCCGAAAAGGGGGAGAGGGGGGGTCGACTTAGATTGGGGGGGGGCGGCTGCCCCGTCGCCCCCCCTTGGATCCGCCACTGTGCCACAGGTTTTTCTTTCTCAGCTGTGGCATGAACGGAATTACACAAAATTCACTCTCAAACTTAATTTGCCAGTTGACGTAGTCAGAGGGGAACCAACTGTGCAAAAAACCATCGAAAAAAAAATAAAAAACATCGCATGTTAGCGGGCATGACGGTTCCTAATGTCTAAAGCCAGCTTGTTTGTTAGAGTACAGCTTCCCAGAACGCAACTATCAGTTCCGGCTCAATGTTGAGCTGCGCGACCTGTACTTTTCTTTTATCGTGAACACAGCAGAAAAATGTATATGTATTTTTTCATGTTCCTAAATCGTTTCGTGATCCCCCCCCTCCCCCCCGGATTCTGCCGCAACCCCCCATGGGGTCGCCGATCAGTTGTGGAAACCATTGCACCAAGGGCTCTCTGGGCGGCACCGCAGGTGTTCGCCTGCAGCGCCATGCGAACGTACATCCGCGCACTTCAACGGAATCGTTGGGATAGAAGAAAGGGCATGCACTGTTCTCGTTGCTTCTCATCGTTTGGGCAGTTCCTACGGGCTCTACCGCCGGAACTGCCCGACATGGAGGCTATTTTTCTCTCTCCTCTCACCTCACTAGAATGGTCTATACTCTCGAGACAGCAGGTCATTAGGACGGCTTCGACAGCCGCTTCAATGATACGTGGCTTCACGTGGAAGGTCACGTGAACGTAGCGGTCATCACGATGTCTAAATAGCATTGCTAACGGTACTCAATGAGATTATCATGACAGAGCAAGTGTCGCAAACAGAGTGTAGCTACTCTTCTCGTGTGTTAGGATACCGAGTCCATACATTCTCACGCCAGGGATATGTCTGAGCGCGAATATGATTTCACGTCGGATTAATTTAACGGTATTCTATTTAATGCCACACTGCCGAAAGCACGAGGTCAGGATCCTCGAGGCAGTTGTGTCATCGGTGTTCCCGTGGTTCAAGAAGCCAAAAAGTAGTTTTGGAAATATGGCCAACGTTCAGGTTGACCGCTCAAACAGCCGTGTTCACTATAAATGACACAATCTCAGGCAGGTGCCGGAGATTGCACCTTCTCAGTTGAAAATTCCCACTGAGTTCCAATTGGAATTTTCTTATTGGTACCAACTGGGTTCTTGGACAACCAATTGGTCACTGTATGGGAACCAACGGGAACCATTTGGAACCGAATCAGGTTCCAACTGGAAAATAATTCCAATTGGTGAGACCCATTGGCCCGTGTGCTTCCAGTTGGAACCCACAAAAACCAATTGGTTCCAGTGTAAAACCACTTGGAATTCCAATTGGATTTAATGGGAATTTTTAGCTGGGGCAGAAGGGGGGTAGCCCGGCCGCCACCCAGAGGTCTGTGGTACCGTTTTAAAGACGATAATACGTCGAGTACGCGGTGCGGATGTATTGACGACGGCTCGCGGGGGTCGTCAAAGGAATACCAATTACTTCAGACTAGTTCAGCCAATGGGAGGGAGATCGGTATCATGTTCCAGTGGTCGCCGAGATCACATGACCCTAGCCTCGGGCGCTCTTTGTGCGTCTGCTATAGTAACTGACAGCAATATGTTTCAACTTCTTGCTTCCTAATTCATCATACAAGGAAGATGTAAGATCAGTTTGACAGCGACCTCAACTGGTGCTGAGCGGAGTTCTTCCGCGTCCCCTGTCCCCAAACAGACCTCGTACCTCAACGCGAGCGTGAGTCGGAGCCAGTTGAAGCAGTCGTCCCAGCTCAAGCTTCTGGCCATGGGCCCAGAGGGACCCGCGGCCCAGACCCTGTCGCCCGTGGACCTAGACGCGGGGTCCCAGGGACTGCTGACTCAGGACGACGCGCGGACACGGAGAACCCCGAACGTGGACGCCTCGCCTGGTCAGCCTTCGCTGGCTGAGGTCCTCGGTCGAGGCTATGGTCACGTGGGACGGCGCATCCTACAGGGCGTCTGACGCGACGCCGGCAAAGTTCGAGGTGAGATACGCGCCGGGCCATTCTCGAAGCAGTTGCGCCCCATGACCGGCCGTATATGAGCTCAGTACGAATCTGACGGTCACATCTGCTCATACATTGTGCAAAAGGCGTTCGCTGCGCAGACGTAATGAAAGAATTGCCCTTCTTTAAGATTAATTTTCGCAATAACTGTTGTTCAAGTTTATTGTTTTGTTTTGCTTATCCAGGTGATGTGGAAGATTCTGGACGGCTCGATGGACGTGACGGGCCGGCAGTACACCTCCCACGACGTGGCCACACTCCACGCTGTGGCCCGAGGCCACCCTACGCCGTGACGGTGCAGCGCTTCTGGAGTTCCGAGTCGCCCGACTCCGTGAGCCAGAGCCCTGGTCATCGACACCCACGGGCCGCAGCCGGAGCCCAGACCACTCCTACAGGAATGCCCAGGTCAGCGCCTTGCCCCACAGTTGGATGCCGGAGTCGGTGACTGGACGCCCGATGCTTGGGATCTATGCAGAGCGCAAGGTCGTCTGCTTCTTTTGCAGGGGTTGCGATGATGTCAGAATGCCGGAGCTCTTGATTGGCTGATTGAAAAACATAGTGGGTAGACCTCGAGGCATCTAGCATTGAGGTCTACCCACTATACCTTTCAATGAAAGCCAATCAGAGCGCGGTGTCGTTCTGACGTCCCCGCGACTCCTGCGCAAGAAGTAGACGACTTGCCCTCCGTATAGTCACCACTGTCATTAAAGCGCAGGGCGCGATGAGACCCCAGCATCTTGCTACCGTGGGTCGTTGCTCCTCTTCCTATTATTCAGTGACAGGGCAGTGTTGTGTGTGATCGAGTAAACAAAGAGTGGACGCCCATTTTGAATGAAGGTTGGACGTGCAATAGTGTCTAACGCCGCCACTTCGCACACTGTGGCAAAAAGCTGCGTTTTTAGAGCGCAACTCTTAGGCGCCAGTTTCCGGGTTTCGCGACGTCGCCGCCGGTGTTGGCGTAACCACCCCGCTAAATTTAGCGGGAAATTGAATTGATGTTGAGGTCACGTGACATCAATTTTCCCGCTAAAATTAGCGGGAAAAATGACGTCACATGACTTTGTGTCACGTCACCCATGAACAAACTCAGTTTCTCCGCTAGGTTTAGCGGGAAAACTGACGTCACATGACGTCAAACCAATCTGAATTGTACGGAGGAGGAGGAGGGGCACACCCTCCTCGCCGTACCCTCACCTCCTCCTCCTCAAGAGCTGCGCTCTAATTTCGCCTTACAAATTTTTGTGAACGTCTTTCATTTTCATATTTTTTTTACATTGTATGTTTTTATTTCTTAGGATGCGTCCGCTTCGAGGTCGTGGCGGGATGTGCGGCTGCCCTGTGCCTGCTTGTCGTGGCTTGCGTCGGCGTTCTGCTCGTCGGCAAGCTCCGCAGGTCACCCAGACGACACAGCCAAAGACCCAACTCCATCACAGTTTCCACGCGGGGCGTGAAAGGTACTGGCCACCTTCCGTACTGTTATGGTCGCACCAGTCGGAGACGCGTTCCAGGCACCATCATTATATCACCTTCGACGTCGAATGACGGAACTTCCCGTATACGGGAAAGCATATTGTTTTGCTCTTGCCACGCTACTGGAAGGTGTTCGTTTTTAACTTCAACTGTCACGCTGCTGTTTTGTCTCTTTATATATGTTTTGCTCGTTGCTGGGTGGGTCTTGCTTTTTGCGTCGTCACGCATACCAGATCTATTAACTACCCGACTGTGGCGAGAGTGAACGAAGATGTTCCATACATATGAAAGATCACTGTCCAAATCGGAGAGCTTAATTAGTGATCGGTTCCCTGGCAAGTGTATCCATATCCGGTCAGGGGTCAAGTTTAACCTTTACGTCTTACTTCGGAGGAAGCCGGCCGAATGACCAGGCACACTGTCCTAAAATCGAAACTGATCCTGACGTGTCCCATAAGGGACGTCAGGACATATCCCACTGCAGGGTTACCATGGCCAACCATTTGGCATGTGGTCACTGTGTGAGCGCATGTTTATATTCGGGTACGAAATTTCCCAAAGGTGTTTCCAGGGGGGGGGGGTGGAGGTGTTCGAGTCATCGGAACCAACATATCTGAAACGCTGACACCTCCCCTCTGGAAACACCTGCATCCGCCCCTGCAAACACATCACAGAAAAGGCAGTCTGTGTGATGCTGTGACATTGGTCATATAGAAACTGTCTGCGGATGCATGTTCGGAGCACACTTATGTATGGAGCAATTTGAGCAAGCTCAAGGCGCGTCCGCAGATATTGTCATTATGTCTGCTGCGAACATCCTGTCTTTTGTATGATGTATGAGAGCAGTGTGTCCGCGACTTGGCGTGACTATCGTGAAACCACAAACCCCTGACGATCGATTGTTCCCGTTGTACCTCAGGTGTACCCGAGAAAGCGGCCCATCGACTGGACATGCATTCCATCAAGGCCTCTTCAAGACTAGACTTCCCGGGGGCTGCGCAGTCCACGAGCCGATGCGCCACCAAGTGGTGCAGACCAGCGGCCCCATCAGCCCCGTCGGCGAATCGAGAGAAGACCTACTCGACGAGGACTCCAGCCAGTCCAACTACTTCGTCTTCGACCTCAACTCTTCGACGTGCAACGCGCCGAGGGTTTGAGTACGCGTGCTCAGTGCTTCACACCTCGATCAACATTGTTGTGGCTCTATACGCTAGCGGTGCTCAAATGGTTTCTCTGCCAAAGAACAAGTTTCGAGGGTTTCTCCGCTCCAACGATTCACATCGAAGTGCAATCTAAGAGGATGCTCAGCAAGCACTGATTTGTCTGCTGTGCCTACAGGAAGCTCGGCTCAACTGCAGAACTTATTATCTCTAGGAATGAGTGTTCTTAACCTGCGAATTCCTCGAGTGGCATTCGATGAACATCTAAATGTGCAAGTGTACAGCTCTCGAATGACAATCTGAGTCTTGCTCCATTGTGACATGATGTCGCCCTGTTTTCGCTGATGTTTGAAGTAATGTCCGCTGAGCTGGAGACTAGAGTTTTTGCGATTATGAACAAAGTTTATTGAAGTCCCCACGAAAAAACCCGCGCGGAATTCCTGGTGCATCAGAACATTCACAGAAGGTGACTGGGTTCCCATGTGAAACATTAGAATTACAAGGAGTTTTGTCCTGATGTCCTGATGGACAGACTTAAATATATGGCTGTCAGTTCCCCATACTGAGCATCAAAACTTTCTACCCTCTCAGAATTTCCCAGATGTACGCTACACCACGACACACTCGCTAAACCAGTCATCGGACTTCCTTTGATCAGTTCAACCAATGAGGAGAGCGATTAGTATCATGCCCCTGAAGCCAAAGTACTAATCGCTCTTCTCATTCGTGAAACTGATTAAAGAAGGATCGGCGTTCAGAATGCTTCGTGGTGCGCGCATGCAGGAACTTCTAAGAGTTTGGCCTACCATCAGGATGTTTTGGCAGGTTTTCGGACAGCCTTCAAGAGGGTGGCGAAGGCTACGCGCTAGGCGGGCGCCACAGATGACATGCCTTGTGCGTCGTTCAAAAGACGTCGCTGACCACAGGAACGAAGTGATTGTGGTACTACACATGTCTTTCCTTAACTCGTCTTTGTTGTTCGGAAAAAAACAAACAAAAAAACTCGAGATTGCTTTTGCACAACGAACTGTCCATTATTTAGATCTCGAAAGGCGACGACGGTGCACTTTGCAATGCGGGAGTATGAAATGGATGTGCGCATTTAGACAAGGTTGGACGATTGTCGAGTGCCATGTACTAAGCACGAGTTGCTGAGGGGTAAATTAAGAAAGCACAGCATTTTCGAAACGCGAACATGTCAGCTATTTTTCCATTTTAAGGAACTTGAAGGGAGATAGTGCGTGAGCAAACAATACTGCGGACGCAGAAACACGACTAAAGGGAGAACTACCTGTTCACAAAATAAAGGTCAAACCTCGCAAAAGAAATTAATTTACTAATATGTAAAACATTTCAAGTAGCCATGCGCGCGCGAGCGTGTATATTCTTTTCCTTTTTATTATATAGTTTATTTTTCATTCCTCTAGCAATTTCATGTTAATCCACATTAAATGCTCATAGGTTGGGATTCTATAGCAGTTCATGTACTCAACATTTATTTTGTATGTTGTATCATAAATATAAGATTAATGAGAGCCTATTTAATGTACATATTCATTACACTTATTTATAATACAATTTATTTATTCATTCGTCGATTGGTTGCACGCTTCAATTAGTGCTTCTTTTCATTTTAGATTTTCTCATAACGCCACCCCAAATAAGTCATTTGAAAGGCAATGATTTGTGCACGAGAGTAGCGCAATTGATACGGCATTGGAGTGAAAATAATTTCCAAGATTATATGAGAAAAAAAAGTATTGTCAGGATGATCGTATATTTCTCGCCCAATGAACGTTTTGAAACATTGTGCACACGGAGGCGCAAATACTCGTAACTATATACCTACCTCGATTGCGCCTTCGCCTATAATATACGTCAGCAGGTAGCGTAGCACTGCGCAACATTCGGATGATATTTGTACGCAAACGACGGGTTTTCCGCGTCCATCGTAACACGCTGCCGAATGATTTCCGCGAGTCATCCAAGTGGCTGCCGCGAAACATACTCGTATTTTCCTTTCGTACTGACTGACGTCGCCTCGACACGAATAGCACATATATGCGACTTTTGAATCCAACGGGAAATTATACCTCCGAGAATACTCGCTCTATACTATGCATTACGAAGGCTACCGCGTTATTTTCGAACGTTTTTGTACTCTCGAGCTGCAATTTGTTTACGAATAAATATTTTCTGGAAGTCTGGTCTCGCTGAATGAGTGTTTGAGAGAGAAAAAAGAAAAAAAGAACGCCAGATCACGTCGCATTTACTGCGCGTGATTTTTTTTTTCAGCCGATGATAGCAAATGCACAAAGACGCCGAGCACCGTGACTATGCACTTTTCGATGCAGCTTGACTGACTCCGTCGGACCGTGGCTTGGGGCTAACTGGGTTTGTTGGTACGCGTTCATCTTGAAACACCGCGTACGTTACAGGGTCGGAGGAAAGAAGTGGACGCTATAGAGGCGTTGACTGATAACTGAAAAGTTATTCTCGAGAAACCGCGAAAAAAATATTAAAAGAAATCACTTGACTGATTGAATATGGCACCTGGGTATCACAGAATCGTAATACGATTGGATAGGCGATCTTCCCGATCTAAAAGGTCGACCTCACTGTCTATCAAAGCCAAGGAAGCCCGACTCACGCGGGTTGTGTCCTTCTTTGGTATTCTGTGAGCAGGGCCCACAAATTAAAATTAGGGGGAAGGGGTCTAAATTTTCAGGGAGGGGGGTGGGGGGGGGATTGAGAATAGAGGAGTCGTTGCGAATTAAGGGGGTGCCTTCAGAAAAACAAGGGGGGGGGTGTACACCCCCTTAGAGTGTGTCTAGGGAAATCACTGTCTGTGAGCCTCTACAATCTCGCGAGCTTTTTTGGTGCCGGTATTTATGCGGAGAGCAAGTCTTCCGCTTCTTGCGCGGGAGTTACGTCGGAACGACGCCGAGCTTTGATTGGCTTTGGTTGAAAGAATAGCGGGTAGACCTCGATGCTAGATGATGCCTCGAGGTCTACCCCCCCCCCCCCCCCTATTTTGTTTCAATCGGCCAATAAGAGCTCGGCGTTCTGACATCATCGCAACACCCTGTGCTGGAAGCAGACGAACTTCCGTTCCGCATATACAACACGATGGCACTTTCTAGTAAATGTGTACATGCGCAGTCACGGCAGTGTAATGCCAAATGTGAGCACGCGGCTTCTGTTAACGAACTGGTGTTCCGGCAGGCGAATCATGAGGCATCACCCCGTTTGTCCGATGTATACACCTTCCCCCACGAGAAAGATGTCTGCTATTCGAGGCCCTTGGTGCAAGATAGGAACTCATGCAATTCTCCGCCTGTTTTTCTTTTGTGTTCGCGTCTTTTTCCACGGCGGAGGTGTACGGAAGGTTTACACCGGGCAAACGGGGAGATGTCTGAATATTCGCCTGCGGGAACACCGTAGTTCGTTAACAGAAACAGTGTGCTCACATTTGGCGTTGCACTGGCGTGACTATACGCATGTAGACCTTCACTAGAAAGTGCCGTCGTGTTGCATAAACATAAGGACCAAAAGGCTCGCGAGATTGTAGAGGCTCACAGAATGAAAAAGGAGGGACCAACCTGCGTGAGTCAGGCTTCCTTGGCATTGATGAAATGTGAGGTAGAATTTTTAGATCGGGGAAGATCGGCCATGGAATTGTAGAACTTACAGCACCCAATTCTGTGATGCGCAAGCGCCATTCCATCATTATTAGAAAGTCGTACCTTTTTTTTTTAAGTTTGCGGTTTCTTAAGAACAACACCTCAGTTGTTAGTCAGCACCTGTACCGTCCACTTCTTCCTTCCGTCCGCGTAACATTTGCGCCGTTTCAAAATAATGTATAGACACTGCGTTTTTATTTTATATAGTTATATGTAGTTCTAAACAGGCGATCAAAGAAGATCCGAGACGCCAGATGCTTTTCACTAGAGGCTCTTTATTGACATCTTCAATGATAAAAAGTCAGTAGAAAATGATGACCAGATGAGACCTTCCGTGGAAAACAACGCAGTGTAACAATAAATAGTGTACAATATTCCAGTTCTCGTTTTAAAATAATGTCAATTTCTCGTTTTCAACAAAGACGTCTCCGAACCACCAACTTTCAGGGGAAAGAAAAAAAAGAAAAACGAAAGGACGTCATCACTTTGCACCAAAGTAGCAGCGTAAACACCTGAAAAAAAACACAAACTTTTTTTTTAAGGACAACCTTAAAATCAATAAGTACGTTCCCGTGTTTCGATTGCAAAGAAGTAGGAAAGACAACCGGAGAGCGCTAACGGTGAGCATCTTTCCTCGGCACTTCGAACCAAACGCCGCACGAGAAAGGCCCGTATAAAGTGCAACTCGCACACAGTGTACTAAGAGAAGGCTCACCCAGCCACGAAGGACAGAGACACGCGGGCAAGCACAGTTACCATTGCACGCGGCAATGTTCCATAAATACGCACAGAGACACACGACCAAAAACAAAATATACACAAGAAAACTTTCCGCGTAAACAAGAAAAACGAGCAATAAATAAACCGCGCCACTCTTATATATATATTCCGGAAAAGATAGCAATATTCGATAAAAACGTATGACCATCAAAATAAGGGAACCTTAACGGGGAGTAACTGCGACAACGAAAATCATGGGTACGTGGCGTTGCCGAGCCCCAATATACCACGGACAAGCCACCGAATACGCGTCCTAGAGTAAAAGAATAGTAATCAGAAAGCGGTGTACGACGCTAGGCTTCTTTTATGACCAAGCACGCGTCTTTACCAACGAGGCAAATAGCTATAATGCATAAAGCTGCTGTCGCACTACTGCTCATACATCGGGCTCGTTCGATTTGCCCGCACCTCCTGCACCGGCGCAGAAAGTGTGAGGAGAGCTACTTTCGGTATGCGTATTGAGATACGCATGCCGGAAGTACACCTCCGGTGCAGGGGGTGCGGGCAAATCGAACGAGCCTATGCGGAGCGCAAGTTTGTCTCTGCTTTTGTAGGGGCTGTGGTGTCGTCAGAACGCCGGAGCTCTGATTGGCTCTGAATCAGGATAGTGGGTAGACCTCAAAGCAAGCTGCCTTGAGGTCTACCCACTATCCTTCGATCAGAGCCAATCGGGGCTCGGCGTCGTTCTGACGTCACCACGACCCCTGCAAAAGAAGCAGACGAACTGCAGCTCCGGATACAAAAGGGACGGTGGTCTGCAGAAACGATGACAATTATCTGCGGACACGCCTCCCTGATGTTCGAACACTCTAAAACAATGGGGGTGTAGCACCCCTTGTCCCCTATTATTTAACACCCCAAATACTTCCGATTCGACGTTCGGTCCTCTGACGTCGAAGCGACGATACCAACTTTCACAGCGGCTTGATAGCCGAGTGATACAACTTATTGAAATAGCTAACGTACGGATTAAAGACTACAGGAAAACACCCAGGGTATTGTTAGCCTTGCCAAAAAACCTCAGTGCATGCTTTTTTGTTTTTTTACGTACATTTGCTTTTCAGAAAGTCATATTACACAGCTATCAAGTTGCTCGTAGAAGTTGGTATCGTCAGTTCGACGCGAGCCGACTGAACGTCAAAATGTAGTTTTGGGGTGTAATATATGGGACAAAGAGTGTAAGTACTACACCCCTATTTCTGAGAATGAAGACTGTCTTTTGTACGTTGTATTAGTAGTGCGACCACGGTTTCAGGCTGAACTGAGCGGTACAAAACAAACATTGCGTGTACCCATCCCCGAAAGGGACAAAACGAAGATGAACAGCTTGAAGGTTAGTCAGTCCAGAAGCTTCTACGTGGCGCTGAGCTCGTCGGATGATCTACCTCATCCGGGTCTTTGGTTCCTGCCAATGAGTTACGCAGATGCTCAAACGTGTGGTCTCTATGTGTACCAGGACAATCAACTAAGATGAGAAGACGGGGCGTGTTACTCAACCAGCAAGCGCCTCGGCGTCACTACGCTTCTGAGAGAGAAAGTTGTTCGAGTTTATACGAGCAGAAACGTTTTGCCGGCAGAAGTCACCGGGCAAGCGGACGTGTATAGTACATCACTGCTTCTGCGGTTCGGGACTGTCTGCAGTACCGATACTGTCGTCAGTCGCGCCCTTCGAGTTCGCCTTAACACCTGCATCTTTGCCCTTCATTGTTGCCAATGCGTCGCCTGCCTCGACCGTATAGTCCGCGCACTGATTTGCTTCTGGAAGCTCTGTCGAACCGACGTCTCCATCGGTTTGAACGTGAGGAAGTTCTAGTTTCTCGCCGTTCTCAAGCGCCGAGTTCGAGACGACGCCGTTCTCGGCACATTTTTTAAGATGCGGAGACTCGCCTCTCCCTTCTTCTTCAGCCTCGTTTGATAAGGACGGGCCAGCGTCTTCAGACTGCACCTTTGGCGACGCGTCACCAGCGCCGCTAGGCGCGGTCTCAGGTGCAAGTCTCTTAGCCGCAATGTCGGAGCTCGCTGTCTCGTTCTCGTTCAAGTCCGAAATTTCGCTATCCTGCGACAAAAAGACGTCGGCGCTATCCGTAAAGTCATCCACGCATGAACTGTCGGCTATGGTGTCGCTCCTCTTGGCCTGCCCATCGGCATCAAGGCCAACAATTACGTTGGCTGTCCCTTGGGGCGCTGCATCACCATCCTTCTCCGAATCGCCAGGTGTGACCCAATGAGAGTCGTCAACGTCCTTTTCTTCAGACGCGGCAGCAGAACCACCATCAGAAGCGTGACCCTGCGCAGCATTACTGTTAACTTCCAATCTGCAAGGAGCGAACGCCGAATCCGGGTCCAATGAACCAGCATAATGATCTACATCGCCATCTGACAAGACGGCCACGTCTTCTTTCAGTCCCGAATCGCCGTGGTCCGCGTCTGCGACCGGATCGTGCATCGTCTCCAGAAGCTTCATGCTCTCCCTGTACGTACTCTCCAGGGACTCTTCGGCTACCCTGTCCACGTCATCGTGCTCCTCCAGGTCGCTGTGTCCTGACAAGTACGAAGACTCCGGGCAGCTGGAGGTGTCATTGCACGGATCGAGATGGTCCTCGGACTCCTCCTCCACGTCTCTGGGCGCCAACCCGTCAGGGTCGTCGCCTACATCGTGCCCAGGCTCCGCGGCCACCGAATCTTCGACGACCTCCTCTCGTCCGCTGTCGACGTCCACCTCCTGGTCCGTGGCACCCTCGGCAGTCTCCCAGCCCGTGCCCTCTTGAGTCGGACCGGCCGGCTCCGCAACACCCCAGTCCTGGCCACCCTTGTCGACGCCGCCCGCTTCCGCTGTTTCCCACGTCTCCACACAGGCGTTCTGCTGCGCGTCCGCCTTGTCCCTACGCTCCCAGCGGTCTTCCCTCCGGTCGCCATCCCTCGGGAAGTCGCGTCCCCTGCGCTCCCCACCGCGACCCCTTCGCGGAGGGCCCCCTCTCCCCCTGTCCATGCCCCTGTGGCCACCGCGGCCTCCCCTCCCGCCCCTCATGTCCCCGTCGAAGGAACCCCCCTCCTGTTAGGCATCCCGCCCCTGCCACCGCCCCTGCGCTGCGGTCTCCGGTACGAGTCCTCGCCGCGGTGTTCTCCGCGATGGTAAGGCGCGTAGCCGTCCTGGCCGTGCCTGCCTCCTCCTCCTCCGAAACGGTCGCCGCCGCGGTGGTCCTGGCGGTGGTCCCGGGGGTCCCGGTGCTGCCAGTGGTCCTGGTAGTCCCGCGGTTGGTCTCGCTGGTCTTCGTCGCCTCCTCCTCCGCCGTCTCGGTCCGAGGGGGCGCTACCGGAGGACTCGGTGCGGCTCCGGTTTCCCTCGTGGTAGCCGCCGCCCCCTGAGCCGCGGCGGGGGCCTCGGCCGCGGTTGCCGCCGTCCCCGCGGCCTCGTGGTCCGCCTGCGAAGCGCACGGTGCTTCTGACGCACGGCGGAACACTGTCACTAACAACTCGAGAAACGCAAGGCGAGCCCCGTGCATCTAAATGATCGTTCCACAACCAATAAGACTGCCGCATTAGTAAACGAGAACGCCGAAGAGCCAATCACGAAGCTTGAACATAAGCCACGCCTTGCATTTCCTAAGCTATCATTGACCATAGACGTTTGCAAGTACGGCCTCTGGACGCCGCCATCTCGCTTCTGGTGTGTGTAGATGATCGTCTGATAGTCAAGCATTGTTGAGGCGTACCCAGGGTTTCCAGACTGGCGCCAAAACAAAGCGTTTTCCAGCAACGGTGGCCAGACGAGCTCTCGAAGCGCGGCTGCTTGCAAACACCTATAGTCTGCACTGGTACACGGCATGCCTTCGTGGCTGTGATTTGCCACAAATTTAAAACCGGACAAAATCTGCATAAATCAAGAAGATCACAGCGTAGTCATTCAATAATGACATTAAAAAAGTTTATCTAAACAATGCGGTCTCGACAGGGATGACGGTATGTGGGTGATATAATTTGCGTATCTGTGGAGAAGGACCTCGACAAAGGCAGGTTCTTACGAAATAACAATACATGGTGTGAGCGGAAAGAGCAAATTCCATTTGATCGAGAAATAGATATCTTTTGACCACTCGATACTGTCGAAAACTAGAGCCCGGTTAGGCGGGCTTACCCTCGTCGACACCCACCCTACAGAGAAGCGAACTTTACGCCACGACACTATGCATTGCGAGGAAGATCACGCGACGAGGTAAATAATATATATATATGTGTGTGTGTGTGTGTGCGTAAAAGCATGTACGTGAGTGTGTGTGCGTGCGTGCCTGTGTGCCGGTTGCTGAATTCATTTGGAGTATGGATCGAAAGCTTTAATTAGTTCGATCTTGACAGTTTTTCAACGTTGATTCTCGTGCCATTTTTGTGCAAAGGTTAGATGTAAATGATAAAGGGTAAGTACCCAAGGGGGGGCATTCCGGCCGGACCAGGTTGAGCTTTCCAGCAGATCCCCAATCGCCTAAAGAGCGATGGTTGCGCTTCAACTCATAAATTTATCTAGCTTTGTACTTACTTCTACGACGCCTCACGGCACTGCGGGCTCATGCAACATCTATACAGTGAAGCCTGGTGCACACAGTTGGGTTTCAGTGTGATCGAGTACGCTGTGCCAATACCACCTCATAGGAAACAAGGCCTCCGCATGACGTCATCGTTAGTGGACCCTCGACCCGCCCCGAACACGCCGAAACTCGACGAGGGCCGCCGCAAACCGGCGCCCGTCTTGGTGCTGTAGGACGGGCTGTCGACGAAGCAAGGCAGGTGGCGCTGTTTGGAGCGCAGGCCTAAAGTCCCTCGATACTTCTTTTACGAGTAACGACAACCAATACAAATGACAAAGCACATTCCGCTGAAACAAAATGGCGGCACTCAGCTCAAAAATCTCCTGTGCGCCGCCATTCGGTTCCTAAAACCTGCACCGTCACGCAGTCGGCGTTTCAAAGAATGTCCCTCCTCGTAGGAAGCTCTTATCTAGGGACTTTGCGTAGGCCTTGTCTGGCGCAGCCGACGCTGCGAGCTAATGGGACTAATCAAGCAGCGTTAAAAACGCAAGTCACTGAGTCATTCCTGTTTCCGATTGGCTCATCGATGATACAAACGCGTACAGGAACACGACGAACACCTCGATCGACGCGCTTTTGACGCAGTTTGATTGGCCCCATGAGCTCGTAGCGCCAGCTGCGTCTTATGATACGAAGAGAAGGTGGTATTGGCTGCGCTCGCTTGTAACCGTTTACGAGAGAACACACTGGCGCAATCTGTTATCAATCCCACGACAGCGGGGTAGGAATTCTCCTTCGCCAGCCGATAGCGAAAGAGGAACTATTATCAGCTCCGCCCCGCTGTCATGGGAATGCCATACGCAACGATCTGCGTCACCACACCGAAGAAAGCCCTCGCTCTAATCTTCGCGGTTTTTGAATGCGTAATTGGCCGGATTGATTGGCAGATTGGTCACATGTGGGTTGTTTTACGCGCCAAACCAACGAATGGCATCTGGCACGCCCCCGGCGGAGGACTGACGACCAATTTCGACCACCTGGGGGATCCTTCGGCGCGCAACCGAAGAGTTCGGTGACGCAGCGCCTTCTTTGCAATAAGCCTTTGTCAGATTGCGGGAACCTCGGCCGGGATTCGAACCCGCGGCCGCCTGGGGATCCGTAAAGCCGGCACTTTGCTTCGGAGCCACCGAGGCGGCTAAGTTGCAGATTTGGGAGACGCACATCTCGGAACACGGGCATGGCTAGGAGAATTCTAAACCTTGAAACAGTCTTGAAATACGGACTTTAGAAACGCATACCCTAATTAAAGTTAAAAAAAAAAGATGAGAAACGTTTACAAATCTCTGTAATGCGAAATTAGAGCGCAGCTCTTGAGGAGGAGGAGGGTGAGGTATGCCCCTCCTCCTCCATTTCTCTTGCTGAATTTGTTCATGGGTGACGTGACACGAAGTCATGTGACGTCATTTCCCCCACTAAATTTAGCGGGAAAAGTGAATTGGTGTTGAGGTCGCGTGACGTCAATTTCCCCGCTAAATTTAGCGGGAAAATTGACGTCACGTGACCTCAACACCAATTCAGTTTCCCCGCTAAACTGAGCGAGGAAAATGACGTCGCATGACATGGTGTCATGTCACCCATGAACAAATTCCGTTTTTCCGCTAGATTTGGCGGGAAAATTGACGTCACGTGACCTCAACACCAATTCCATTTCCCCTAACTTTAACGGGGCGATTACGCCGACGGCGACGCCGCGAAACGCGGAAACGGGCGCCCAAGACCTGCGCTCTAACAAAAGTTAACCATTTTAATTATAAAGTTGACAGCTCCCATAATCCCTCCCGTCAAATGTCCCCCCTGGAGCATAATCTAGGCTCAAAAAAGAGGTCACCTACCTGCCATTTTTTTTTAATGTGCAAAACTTAATTTTGATTACCCTGTATAATTGGGTAACATTTTTCGGTATCGAAATTTTCTACCACGAAATGTTTCCCCGGTACAAACCTGCTAGTGCCTTGCCACTGATGCTTTGTCCGCCGTGGTACCGCCGTTGCGTTGCGCGATTATATTTTCTTTTTAGCAAACCCGCCAGTGAGATTTAATGCATGAAACGTGTCCCGGACTGGTGTTTCTGTTTTTGTACATCTGATAGCCAGCTGCTGACGTCACGGCTGTGCAATGATGTACAGTTAACCTAGACTAATGCTGCGCTCGCTCCACCTGGCGGAGGTACAAGAGTTCAGGGCGAAGGAAAGGAAGGCTGGGGAGGGGGAAGCAGGCGGAATCCTGGAGCGAGGGGGATGTGTCCTCCTCCAGCAATCCATCTACTTCCTCTTCCCCGGCCTTCCTTTCTCTCGCCCTGGACTAGATTTGAAAGAGGGAGCAAATCGGAACGGCGGTACGGCAAGCGTTGCAATCTAATGGCGGCCCCTAAGGTCAAAGAGTTATATAATAATGTAAAGAAAGAGGGCCCATGCACTTCGGCCGCTTCAGAGCGGCAGGGCGCATAAACAAAAAAAATCGAAGCTGAGAAAAACAAAGTAGAAATGTTTTTTTTGTTTTTTGTTTTTACGTGAAACGTTTTTTGGCTAGTTGCTCTGGATTTCATAAAGCCGGATTTTGTGAAGTTGCATTTCCGTGGCCTGTGACGTCACATGACATAACGCCACGTGACCTACGCACCACTTCAGTTTTTCCGCTAAATTTATCGGAGAAATTGACGTCACGAGACCTACACCCCAAATCAGTTTTCCCGCTAAATTTAGAGGGAAATTGACGTAACGAGATGGTAGAGCGTTTCACGTGTGCAACACAATTGCCTAGCAATTTGACATACAATTTTTTCTAGCTTCATTATGTAGGGAAATAGCGGCGTCGAGCATTGTACAAATGGAGTTGACAATCATTCGAACAACTTCAATGATCGTCTTTCCGTTTTTCTGTTACTCTCTTTTCCTAGGGACCACCGATGTCAGTGCTTACGATATGCCGCGTTCTGCCCGTTCTGTTCCTAGCGCTAACTACAGCAAAAAAAAAAAAGTTTATATTTTGTGCATGCGTGCGCGTCTGTTATTGCGGGGCAGGGAAGGCAGGCGGACAGTGTTAGGAGCACGGTGGAAAGCCGCCTCGCCACAGGACAAGTGTGCCGAAAATTCTCTCCCACTTCCAACAAACGCCGTGAGATGGCGCAGCATGACAGGAGCTCGAGGCAGGGCAATGGTGCAGAGGGTGTCAATCAACCACGCCAGCCCGATCCAGCTGTGGAAACAACTCTCAAATCTAGGAAACTCTCAGCGATGCGATTGGTCCGAGTAATTTTGAAGCAGCTAAAAGTCCATTTTGGACCAGCAAAAGGACATTTTGGAGCGTAAGCACACACTTAATTCCCTACTACTGCAAATATTATACGTTAAGATTGAGGTGTTGGCCTGTTCATCAAAAGACATTGTCTACTTTGCACTTCCCACTTTTGTGCAACCTCTTGTTAGCATCAATTGCACGACAAGTTTGATTCCCTCAAACGCCTCCAACACAGAACTAGCTGTAGAAGTGCTAGGCACGACAACAATGTACTGCCAGATGAAGCACAGTATGAACTGCTTGAATGGTTAAGGTACGGAGCCAAAGGTAAACCAAATTATATTTCAGGGAGATAATGTTAGAACAGAATAATACTGAGCACCCAAACTGATGTTTCATTGAAGTCCCATAGGTTGTAATGAACCTGCAATTATGAAATCAGTATAAAACAAAGCTTTTGTCACTTGAATATTAACATGAATGACATTTTATATGTAGAATTTTGTAATTACAAAGATCGGCACGTGAACAATAAAAAACCCTAAGAACAATCTAGTCAAACTCATTAAGGTCATTCCCAAGTTTCCAATCTGCTTGGGCTAATTTATTTTTAATTCACTCCATTCACTGTCCCATGACACAGACTGAACCTATGCAAACGTAATAACTAAACGAGAGGGTGGACACAAAAATATAGTACATCAATATAAATCTCACAATACACAAGTATCCTTGCTAAATCTCGAGCTGGAAAAAAAATTGTGAGAATATTGTAGTTTATTATGTATATTACCTGCAGTCTTATTCAGAATTTTTTACTGCAAAGTAAATATGGTAGTAGAGTAGACAGTTGGGCGAGTTGGTAGATATTGAACATAGTTACAGTCTACGTGTTTCTCTTCTCCGTCACTGTCCTTGTGTGCGCAACTGTAACTATGTAAAAATGGTACATCAGCACTTGGTAACATTATTAGTATGTTTTTTTTAAATATATACCTGAATGTATCTGTTGCCACGTGCTTGGCTAGCCAAGTAGGCAGCGCGCTTGGCCCCCGTGCAGATGACCGGGGTTCGAATCCCGCAAGTGCTTGTCGTTTTTTATTTACGTAAGCAGAAGATTCTAGAACGTTGGATAGCCGTGTAGCTCGTTCATGCTCAGAATGCATCCTTCCAGAACGAATAAGGCAGAATGTTCTAGGCTCCCAGGGAAGGCTCCAAAGAAGCCGCGCCGTACTGAGTCAGTCTCGTCCCAGCGCTCAATCCTGCTGTTTCGCAGACATCGACGCCTGCAACATTAGCCTTTGTCTATTTCGTTTTGGGCACAAGTTCGCCCCATTGAACGCTTAGTTTCCTTCAGTCATCCGTCGCCTCATCAAATGCCATTCATGACAATTTGTATACATACGCTTGTACGTGCACGTCCTGCTCTAGAGGAGTGCCTTCCCTTAGCACACGGCTGCATTGCGGCGAAGCAAGATACACAAAATGGTGATGCCTACCCTGCGGTTATCACTTCCCTGCAGTGCGCAGTGAGAAGTGCACTCAACAAAGCTACTTAGCAGACCAGGGGCTTTAATCTGCACGCTTGGCGAAAAAGTCAGCGAGAAATCCGCCGGCCGTAAATGGCTGGCGCAGCACTTGACCTTGGCACCGGCCAATCACGGCCGCCGGATTTCTTGCTGACTATGTCGCCAAGTGTCCATTAGAGCCCCAAAACCGACCACAAGCATAAGAAATATCGCGCGGCTTCAGAGTACTGCCAGTATCCGATGCAAAATCAGATCAAATAGTATGTTAGTAGAGGCGACAATTGAAAGCTCCGAAAATTTGGACGAGCCTACCGTAATGATCCGGCTGAGTGAACTATTATATTGTTAGCATTAATAAAGCGAAATGATGTTTTGGCGCAACGTTTCGCGCAAATTCACCACATTTTGTCGAAATGTAGCAGGGTACTCACTTTGGCACAAATGGCGAAACAATCATTTGGCCACAACTCTTGACACAACTGAAGCCCTTGAATAATAAAGGTAGCAACATAACCCTTCCCCACCAATGCGCACACCTTCTTTAATTTTCTTTTTAATAATGCAAGTAGGATAGTTTTTATACCAAATTAGTGAAGTGAACTCAGATTTCTTTTTCTTTTTCAAAGTAAAAGAGTGCGGCTGTTGCGTTGTTCACCCTTTCAAGATAAAATAGTGGAATTTTCAAGTCTTCGAGAGTCTGGGTGATCCCGGCATCTTTGTCGTGTAGCGCTCCTTTTCGACGGTTGCGTTAGCTCATTTGTGAGGTCCTTCTCGAAGTCGCATTTGCGGCAGCCGTGTAGCTCAAAACCGGGTCTGGTTCTCAACTATTTCAGGATGCACACAACTACCCAACAAGCAGTCTTAACTCTTTCCTAACCACAGGAAAAGTAGCGATCTTCGAAGCATCCGTGCAAATGCTTTTATTTTTCTAATTTGTGTATGGAGCAATATGACGGATCAAAACGTGGTCAATTAGTTGTTCTTTCAAAGGAAACTGAGGTTGGAATAATGTGAAAAAAGGATTTTAAAATGTTATTTCTTAAAAATACAATGCACTTGAGGAAGGCGTATAAACGCTAACACTTTTACACCCACGACTATTACTTCTGAAAGTTAGCGTAACTTTTACTGACGTCTATTTTTGGTTCATCGGAGAGTTAGTCTTCGTAACATGTGCGCATTCATTGAAAGAATGGTTATCCTGGTGAAACACGGATAGAACACCTCACATCTTCAGCAGAATGCTTTCTTCGTGTTCTACCCTGATTTTGTCATAGCCTCGATTGCAGTTCCCTCATATTTAAAATTTTTATGCACTTGTTGGGAACATGAAACGTGCACGCCGGCTCAGGACAGTATTGGAAATTATAGTGACGCTTTCCAACAACCACCTGTTAAGCGATGCCATTTATCATTTATGATCATTTAAAGTGTACCCAGAGCTCTTGAGGACTAAAAAATATGCCACAATACAGCTGAAATATGTAAATAATGCCATCTTTGTAACAAAGACTGATGCAAGAAGTTAGCCATGTTAGACAAGTGCAACCACCGTTCCCAAGATTGTTTTGGACAGCAAAAGAGCTTCTCATAATGCTAAAACCTTTGTTGCAACCGAAACTACAGTTCTTCGGTTATCCACAAGAATGTGGAACATAATTCTCCGCACTAAATTTAATTTCTTAATGGCGCTTGGAAACTGTCAATCACCGGTGATCAATGGCCTATGGGAAAAGTTAGGAAAGAGTTAAGGCCGATTCCCAGATTTGCGTTTAAGCGTGACCGACTGCACTGCAGCCACTCAGCAATTGCTAACGACGAGATATCAGGTAAGCCTGGAACACTTCCCATCACCAGGCAGTGTGGGATATCGCAAGATCAAATCCATACGGGGGTGTGAAGTCGACAGGCAAAGCTTGAGGAAACAGAGGGGTTCAAGAGGCATTACGGGCAATATGACACTAATGGTCGTAAGGACCGTCTCGCACACTTGCGTCTGCTTATAACCGAGTCCTTGCGATCCCTTACGACCAGAGAACACACGGGCACCTCGGCGCCACCCATGAGGTGGCCCTGGAACTGCATTTTACTAGAGCGAAAGTTTTGCGGTGATTTGCGATATTAAATCCAAGTACTATCTATGAGGAATGGTTGTTTACAGCCTTGCAAAACGTTCAAGTCCCCCCAAAAAAGCAATGATGCGTGAAAAAATAGGAATTGTACAGAAATGCCAAGCGCTCCAGAGCTACTCGATAGCTGATGCCAGTATGTTGTGTGTTCTTTCGTACGAAAAATATTGTACGCAGTCGTAAGTATGTGATGGTGCCATGAAGGCCAAGGTAATACTCACTGAAAGCCTGGTCATGCGACGGACTATGTGCCCGGGTGCGTGCAAGCTTGTGCACAAACACCGTAGGCGCATGCACTCCGCAAACAAGTGCGAGGAAAGTGCAAAAACAATGCCCCAACACGTCAAACCGAAAACAGCAAAAGTGAGAACCAAACCAGCAGGAAAATACCGGGGAGCAATAATCGGGACTTTATTAGTGACAGCACTTGTGACATTAACAATCTGTGGGGCAACTCCTCCAGGCAGTGCCCACCACTGGACCCAACCAAAGCCACGAACCACGTGCGGTCATGCAAAAATAAATAAGGAAGCTTCCAGGCAATCCCGTCACCAGCTTGCTATTTCTGCTTGGCCTGCACGTGGTGAGGGGAGCAGACAAGGTCAGGAACGGGTCAGCTCGGTCTATGCGGCCCGCGCAACACGGCGAACACGCATGCAAAAGG
>JAZHYW010043773.1:0-87430 GCA_037355805.1 Ixodes ricinus | reverse complement strand
CATGTATTGCTGAATCGGGGCCCCCGAATCATTGGCGACTATATTCCCAGGTGCGATGGTCAGTCTCAAAGTGCTTATGCAAACAGTATTCGGGAAGTACAAAAGCAACAGACAATAAACTTGAAAATACTACAAATATACACATATGCGACATTTACCGAAAAGAGGAACGCAAAAATACTGGGAAAAGAAGAGAAAATAACTCGACAGACAACCAAACTTCCCAACCCTCGGCTGATAGCCAGCGGGTCAATTTTTTCCCTCAATATTTTGGCATGTTTCCGCTATTGCTTTGCTGCTTCTCACCGCAGACGAGGTGCGCTTACACGGCGCTGCTGAGGTAGGCTCCAAAGAGATTGTCTCTCAGCTCCGCAGTAAGCAACAAAACAACAAACAATGCGAAGCTATTTATGTTGTCCGTGTGTGTGAGTTTGTGTCTGTGAGAGTGTTTTCACCGTAGAGCTAGGCCAAGCTCGTGCGAGCGCTGAGGCTTTCAAAGAGGTTCCGTTCGGCGCCGCAAAGTTTTGCAAAAGTAATTGTAATTCTGCCTGAAGTGTGTGCAATTACTTACGCTAGAAAGTAATTCAATTACAGTTTCACAATTCCTTTTAGACGAAAGTAATAAATTACAATTACAAATTTCCAAGAGAAAAAAGTAGTTAAATTACAGTAATTCAACTACAGTAATTCAATTACTACCCAAATATGCTTTAGACATATCAAAAAATATATTGAAGTCGACTCTGACTTCTATTAGCCGCAGAATGGCGCAGAAAAAACTAAAAATGTACACAAATTACTCTCGACTCGACTCCACCACTAAAAAAAAAAAAATAAAGCTGCAACGAGGCTATTTTTTTGTCCGAAAAAAAACGCATTCTCGTACGGATGACAATCTCGAAAACGTTCGAAAAGCCACAAAGCAAGGGAAATTGGGCGACACTTTGTAACATATGGAAGACATAACCGGTTTTTTAGAACCGGAACGACCGTCGATATTTTCCGAAGAGACAGAAATGTTTAACTAAGACACGAGTAAACCGCAAACTAAAAGGCCGAGAATTGCGGAACGACAGGGCGTCCGGTTCCTTCGACGCAGGCCAGTGGCTCCGGACAAGCTCCAGTGGATCACGGCCAACTCCCTACAACAGTAAAGCTTCCGTTAGTGCATGTGCGTGTGGACGCCTTAACGCCGAGAAGAGCCTTCTGGGTGCGTGAAATCTTTCGCCACCGAGATTCCGACGGGTACCCGGCGAACCTTGTTCCTCGGCTGAGGTGCCGAGACACAGAGCTCTTCGAAGGCGATTATATTTAACTGTGTGTCTTTGAAACAATGGGTCACGCATATCGAATAGAAGCGATGAGGTCGTACCCAGTCAATTAGTCGCTGGAAGTCCATGACTCTGGATAGCCTGCCCGACCCGTTGCTTGAGAGCGGCTCTTTTACTCCTCTTCTTTCAACGCCAGCGAAAACAACACCAATGGTCGCCGTGCAGGCGCTGTTCCGCAGCAGCAAACACGGCACAAAGGAGTGTGAGAGCGCTAACAAAGCGCTTCTGAAGCGCTAACAAAGCGCTGCTCAAGCACAACCGAGCGCCACATCACGCTCTAGGCAGCGCCACATGAGTGCTCCTTCGAGCGCTCGCGTAGCGCTAACTTAGCTCTCCGCTGTATGTGTGAACCGGCCTTTGAATAGAAAAGAAGGGGGGGGGGTGCTGGCCGTTTTTGAAGCCTCTCAAGTGTATCTTTTTACAAAAAAAAAACACCAGCATTACCTCTGTTTTGGAAGAAATATCTATTTTTCATGGGGAATGCTTCGCCTGTGACGTCAAATCTGTCCATACCGGCAGATCTCTCTGCAGAGCCTCTCACTTAGACAAATTCAAGCTGCCCGAACCGCCCTGAAGCTAGACCCTACATACGTCCCTGATCGCTATTCTGATTCATATTTGCTTTGAAGAAAATTCACCTAACCCAAGCCTACTTTTATTCAGTCTTGTACCCGTTAGTTGTTTAAAAAATTTTATAATTACAATTACTCTTGGTGAAACCTTATTCACTTATATTATCTTGATTACTTGAGATAATATGTTATTGCAAGTTTCTTCAAAAGAAACCGTTAATTTTCAAATTACTTCGGATTTTCAAAACGACAGATTTTTTTGTCAGCTCTAAAACGGGCAAATCGTATTGTTTAATAATGTCTAGAATCACCAAACTATAATTTACTTACCTCCTTAATACGCCAATTTTCGGAAAGCACCAGGTGTTGGAGATTTGGTGCGATGACTTTATATATGATAGTAAACTTGTACAAAGGTAGCAGTTAGGAAGGGGAGGAATAGATAGTCATGGTTCCGAATAATTTATTGCCTCCAAAAGTAATCAGATTACTCGTGACTGCACTTCCTAATAAATGTAATTAAAGTATTACACAATTATTTTTAGGAGTCGTTGATTACAAGTATTGTAGTTAATTGTAATGAAAACCCTACAAGTATGCTTTAATTCTGTTTTACTAAACTTAGACGCGCTTAAATTTAATTAATACAAATTCTTATTTATTTTCTCCTTTTCATGGTGGGGGCGGGTGGTTAATAATAACTAGGCTTTTGGGATTCCGTTAAATCCTAATAAGCCTAGAAAATAAACCCCCGAGCCGTTTTGATCAGAAACGGGAAAAACAGAAAAACCCCGACTTCGCGCGGGCATTGATTAATACAATATTTCCCCGCTGCTTTAGGTACCTACCTATTTACTTACCTCTACATATTACACGCACGACTAGCGTAACAGCAATATAAAAGAAAAGAAAAAAACACTTGTGAGCCTTTCACATTCTCAGAGATTTGGAAGCTTCTGTATTTCTGACCTGAAATTATGACAGGATATTCTGTTCAGAAAACCCTTAAAACAAGTTGTCTTCTCTCGTCTTGATCATTAAAGGGGTTAGGACACGCTAAAGCTAAAATATGAGATAGCTATACTTTTAGGACCCATTGCACGTTCCTGTATGTCTCCTAAATATCTTTTTAAAATGGCGCGATAGTTTTGTGGATAAATCGATTCTAATGAGGGACCCTCAGATTCGACCCATTCGAAAAGGCCGCCGTGCTTGTTGAGTTGGTGGCGTCATCCGCCCAGCGCAAGGCGTACGCTTGCACGCACTCACAGACATGGCTCTCTTGGCGTCTCGAGCTTTAGCTTCCTCGTTTACCTTCCGTGTTTCGAGCATGTGGTTCGTGACGATTACGTCTACGGCATCGCTCGCTTCGTCCAAGTCTCCGACACTGTTTGCAGCAGCGACGTGTGTGGTTGTTATCAAGAGATGTTGGAAGGTGGTCATTTTCAGTGGGACCCGCTGGCGACCGGGTCCAGCGACGACGAGTCATGGACAAACTCGCCGAGGTCGCCCTCGTCCGTGACAATCGCGGAGGTGCATGCAGGGTTGAAGGTCAAAGGGCCTGGCGCGAGAGAAAGAATAGCGTTGAAATTGCCAAGTTGCGTGAGGGGTTTTGATCGTACCGTAGCGAGGCGAGCTTGGGCGATGGGCGATCATGCGGACGCCTAGAATGAGAGAACGTTTATGATCACGTGGTTCATGGGCACCATAACGTGACTAAATGGGGCAGTGCTGCCTGGCCGTCAGACTGTAGTTATAAGGATTCGTAGATTGAATATTGCAATTACAAGAACTCTAAAAATCACGAAACTTGGTGTATATGCCAAATAGCCTGTGAGCATTCCATTTTAAGAATAATACACCCGTTTAATTGCTGTGTCCTAACCTTTTAACTCATAATTGGCGTCATTTTGCGTGGTAGAAGTTATAGCACATTTTGTGCATCGTTGACCCCTATCCCTTTCACATCACTAAAGTCTCTGATCTGCATTGCTTACATCAGTTGTTGATTGCCGTTTGTTTGATTCAGCTCGTCTACTTCGTCTCACCTTAGCATGGACTATAGTGAGACGCGCATGCTAAAAGCGCAAGCTTTTAGCTTTTGATGAGGTCTCGGCGGCTGCACGAGCGCTCGTGCAGCGAGAGCTCTAGTCGAGGCAGTCAAGGTTACACGCTCGCGCTTGCACGAGCCTTCGCAGTTAGTCCGTGCTAAAGTGAAATGAAGTATAGTAACCGTGTTTTTCCTATTGCATAAAGGGATGCTGAACCGAAATTTGAATTTTTCAAAATAAGGCCGAAGAAACGTTGAAAGGGACGCTATGAACTCCAAAACGTCACTCATACATCGATATCCCAAACGGATGGCCATATTTTTGGAAAAGAAGGCCGCGGTCAAACGGGGCTATCTGAACGGAAAAGTGAAGTTAAAACCATTAAAGACTTTTCGAACGCCAATGATGAATGCATCCTGGACTATCTTGAAATGGCACTTGACAGTTTTAACAGCTCTGACGTGCATGTTTTATGGAACAAGTTTAAGGTTATCTGCCATTATTGTTTGGATCATTTTGTCCCTAGTAAGAAAAAACGCGTAAATAAGGCTAACCCCTGGATCAATCGGCAAATAGTTCACTTAAAGCGAAGGATTAAACGCCTTAGAAAAGCAAAACATGCTAACAACGGTCGGCTAGAGAACATGCAGAGCGAGCTGGGACGATGCATTCAACAAGCCCGTGATTATTACTTTTCCAACACACTGACCAATTTTCTTACAAATGATCCTCAGAAGTTTTGGAACTATTTGAGCAACAAAAGAAAACCAATCAGACAAATATCTGTTGACGGTACGGTGGTTGCTGATGAAACAACAATCGCTCGTCATTTTAATGCCTACTTTCAGTCAGTATTTTCCGACGCTGAAATGTACGAGTGTGAAAATCGTGAATCGTCACATCTGAACGCAGACTTCATATCTCACGCAGGAATTTTTTCTATGTTATTGAATTTAGAAACCAAAAGTCTTTGGGCCCGATAAGATACCCAATGCCTTTTTGCGTCGTTTTGCTGATCCCTTGGCACGCTTTCTAACAGTGATTTTTCGAGTTTCTTTCTTGTCGGGCGTTTTGCCAAATGATTGGCTCTTGGCACGAGTTGTGCTGGTGTTTAAAAAAGGGGACCACTTATCTATGAGCAGCTACAGACCAATTTCTTTGACGTGTACATCGTGTAAGCTGCTAGAACATGTGATTTCAAATATGATAACTGACTTCCTCGATAGAAATAACTTAATGACCGAGTTTCAGCACGGATTCCGCAAGGGGTATTCCACAGTAACTCAGCTTGTTACCACAGTGCACGAATTTGCCTCCACGTTGGACAAATCTGGACAGATAGATGTTTTATTCCTCGACTTCAGCAAGGCTTTCGACAGAGTACCACATGGAAAACTACTCCTGAAATTGCAAAGTATTGGCCTTGATCCAGCCATAGTAAAATGGATTGGCTCCTATCTGCGTGGCCGTAAACAGTATGTAGAGGTTGGTGCTGGCTGCTCAGAGATGCTTGATGTGACTTCCGGAGTACCCCAAGGAAGTGTCCTGGGGCCATTACTGTTTTTGATATATGTTAATGATATTGTTTCTATTGTTGCCCCAGGTGTGAGCATCCGTTTATTCGCGGATGACTGTGCGTTGTTTAAAGAAGTAACGTGTCCGAATGATCAAGTTGCACTGAATTTGAGTTTAAATTCTATACAGGATTGGTGCGACCAATGGAAGATGAGCCTGAATCTTGAGAAAACTGTTTTTCTTAGAATCACGAACAAAAAAAATACTTTTCCTTTCACTACAAAATAAGGGACTATAACGTTTCTGAGGTAGATAATTATAAGTATCTTGGACTGACATTTGACAAACATTTGAGCTGGTCTAAACATATAGACAACATAACATCTGCTGCTTTTAGGAAGCTTGGATTGATTAAGCACAAACTAAAGAATACGCCCTCTAATGTAAAATTACTAGCGTACAACTCGCTCGTAAGACCTAAGCTTGAATACGCCAGCATTGTATGGGACCCCTTTACCAAAAAAGATATAAATAAACTAGAACGAGTTCAAAAGCGGGCAGTCAGATTTATTTACGATAAATTCAAGCGATCCGACTCTCCCTCCTCACTAATGCAAATAAACCAAATTGATTTGTTACAGGAAAGAAGAAAAAAGGCTAGGCTGAAGTTTTTGTATCTTCTTGCAAACGATAGGCTTTCTATTAATCGGCACTCATACCTACAGCCCGTTACTACGCGACAGACCAGACATTATCAGCCACACTTACTGGCACCTTACTTTGCTCGCACCAATCTTTTTAAATTTTCTTTTTTCCCCAGGACAATTAGTGACTGGAATTCTCTTCCCCTCAGTTAGCCGTTTCCTCCCAGTTCATGACTTCATAGGTCCTCACTGCTATATTTCCTTCTGCTACTGGTGGCTTTTTATGCTCTGTATAAAAGTTATTTTGTGCTTCCTGTCGAAGGTATTGCTTGTATATTGTCATGTACGGTGTTTGATCTACTCTTTCTTATTCACTCCTGCTTGGACCATATCGGTCTGCAGTATGTTATAAATAAATAAAATAAAAATAAAGGAATGTGACCTCACGATACTCTTCGAACACTTGAGAATGAGGAGAAAAGGCGTCGCTTCTCTCCTCGTCGCTTCGGTTCACTTGCTCGTGGTAGTCGTAGGGCACTAAGCGAAGAGGAGAGGCAATGAGAATCGCGACGACACACGTCTTTTCAGCCTGGTCGGCAGTGTTCAGTTGCGAACTTCTTTTCCAAACATACTACCATCCGGTAGAGATATCGCTGTATGAGTGATGTTTCTAGGTTTTGCAGCGTCCCATCTATCGTTCCATCCTTGTTTTCTTTTTTTTTTCTGAGCTCCAAATGTCGATTTGACATCAGTTTAACTAGTTCAATCGTCGTTTCCGCCCTTGATTATATTCAGCACTATACTCGCGGTCAGCTTTCTGTGGCAATGCAGTCAATGCTAGAAGAGAGGGCTCACCAACCGTCATACACGCGCTTTCCTCCTCTCTTCCGATTATCACAGAAAGCTGACCGCGAGTATACCCACTCTAAAACCGGGGTGACACTGCACATACCTCATACAAAAGACAGCCTGCCAACACGAGTCATCGCAATATAAGTGGTTAGAATGCCGCGTGTACAAGTTTCTCTTTGAAATCATTGCCATGCTGCATTTCAAAGTACAGATCTCGCGGTCACCCTCGTTCAAATATGTCTGTATGCTGCATTTTGTATGATCTGTAAGCAATGTGACCCCGGCTTAACAACCCTGGACCTGAGGACCCCGTAAATAAATAAATAAGCACAAGAGAAATGTATGAAGAAAACAAAGAGCAAGGGTCGGACGAGTAAAATAGCTCGCATGGTCAGTTTTTATACTTATTGCCACCAATAGCTCTCGTACTGGGGGGGGGGGGGAGATGAGAAGGAAAGAAGGGAGGAGGAGAAGAGGAGGGGAGCAGCTTGAGGGATGAGGGGAGGAGGAGGTGAAGAAGGAGGGGAGGAGGAGGAGGGGAGGAGAAGGACGAAGAGGCGGGAGGAGGGAAGAGGAGTAGCGGGGAGGATGAGAGGTGAGGAGGAGGAAGGAGGGGCATACCCTCCCTCAGTACCCTTCCTCCATCCTCCTCAAGAGCTGCGCTCTAATTCGGAATTACAGGGTGTTGTAAACGTCTTTCATTTTTATACTTATTGCCACCAATAGCTCTGGTCGCTACATCAGAAACAAGAGCATTGCGCTGGCATTGTACTTCGAGCCGCCTGTTTAGCCAACGAAATAGTTTCCTTGATAACACATATTCCTTCTATAGCAACAATATCCATGGCGACAAAGGCAACGTGGCAAACAACACGAATATTTATCTACAGCCAAAACGTACCAAACAACAGCCAACAAGCGCCAACGGCAACGACCAAGACAAAAACGACGAAAAGGCTGGCGACATGCGACAGTCGCGGTATGCAGCATGCCTCTTCCTCGAGCGTTCAAGACGTTGCCTTTCTTTTCTACGTAATTACAAAGACATGTAGCATAGTGGACTCGATTCCAAACCCCCCCCCCCACACACACACACACACAAAAAAAAAAAGTGTGTTGTCGTGGCGCTAGTTTTCCAACAAGAATTCTCACAGTTCCCATGGGAAACCTCAGCCCGCAAAAATCCCCGAACGTCTGATATATAGTTCGTCAACCCCTAAGCTGACAGTGGGATAAGAGTTACGTGTTCGTTGGACCGTTCACAAGTCTATCTTTCGCCACGTAATCACGCTTCCGCCCAAAACCATTCCCAGAGATTTCGAGCAAGTGATGAAAGGGAGGCAGTTCATTGGCCTGGCAAGCACGTAGGTCCCACCACACTGCGAGCTTCGAAGAAGAGTACAGAGGAAAGGAATCTTCGGAAGCGGGAGATAAGTGAAAAAAGGCAGAAAACGCATCTCCCAAGTATGCCTGGCACGCGGGTAAGACGGCGAAGAAGAAAGAACGTACGAAGAACAAAGGAAACAAAGCGTGGGCGGCAAGCTATACGTTGTCCCGTGTACTCCCAGACGAAATCTGTCGTTTCGCGGACGAAGCACCCGCGGGGCCCAATCTGGCAACAAACAATGGCTTTCTTACGTTTGTTGTCCTCGGGTCGTTGCGCCCTTCGGTCGCAGCAGACTATACTTGCGTTTCACACGGAGTCCGAGAGCAGCCGATGCTACACGATCCGGTGGAGCCAAAACAAAACAGTGCAAAAAACGCATCGTCACGGACGTCGTCGTACTTGTACATTCGCCATGCCCGGCTGAAACAAAAACCACGCGCAGTGGAAGGCGCTCTCCGACTTTGCGCTTTCCTCGTACGCGGTTGGTTTAACTGGTCATAGAAATCGAGCACGTCACGTCATCTCGCTCTCCGCGTATTGCAGCGCACAATCGCTGAGTCACGTGACGTACTCACGTATCCCGATTGGCTGTGGGAGCCGACAGCGCTTGGAGCTGCTGCAGCTAGAGGTTTCAGTGGGACGAAGGATACACGAAGGCGTGTTTATGATCTCGAACAAAAGATGTTGGCGCTGAGCGCGAACCGGAGCAGGCCCAAATGTCTTTCGGGGTTAGTGCGCATGGGTAATGGCTACAACGTTCCTTCGCGCAATCGCTCTTGTATCTTAACACTGTGTTTCTGAATGGACAAAGTTTCATTTTTTACAGCCAAGCTGCATATGACTCGTTGCTCGGATTTCCTCTTGCCGGCATCCTAACGGAAAAAAGCGTTGGTAGCGACCACTCTCGCATTTCCACCCATCACGTCGAACAGAAAGGCGCTAGTTTCGGTTTGAGGCCTGGTACTCTTTACACAACATAGACGGCGGCAGCATCAGTCTGCACTCAGTGCATTTGGCAAGTTCGTTCGAGGCCAGTTATCCGTGCAACAGTCTGCGAGTGCGATGCATTCTAGGAGGGAACTCGAACGATGCCAGAGCGTGTGAAACGAACTCGCCATTAGTCAATTGCACCGTACTACAAAGTGAAGTGATACAATAAAGCCTCGGTCATACACTGCCAATACATCATACAAGAAGCAGTCTGCAGACACTCTATGAGACGTGTCTATTTCTTGTATGACAGTCTTATCAGATTTGTCATAAAAGAACTGTTTGTAGGCATGTTCGAAACATGCCTATATACAGTAACACACTCTTTCCCAACAACCCCGCGTTTGCCCACACAGTGGGTGTGGGCACTGTGCGTGCGCAGAGACCACATTCGCGTGTGGCTTAGCATTTGCGCATGCGCAGTGCAGACAGCAGCGTCACCGCAGTGGCGTGACGTGAGAGAATTGAGTCGTTCAATAGAAAGGCAAACGTGCTACAAGGGTGCTTGAGGCGTCTCAGCACATAATGTTTGCCATCATGACTCCACCGAACACAGTGCCTTATGTATAATGTACGAGGAGTGTGACATCAGTTTCAAGGCATACTTCGAACGACATGAGCTGACCCTCTCACTTAGGACAAAGACGCTCGAGAATAAGCACTTAGGCCAAAGGCAAACCTCTTTGCTAAATTTCAAAGTCAACTTCTACAGAACCCGTGGTAAGTAATGCACGATGTACCGCGACTTGTGTTGAGCTGTCGAGAAAAGACCCTCAGGCCGTGCCAGCGACGCAGGTATACGCCGGGAGCAAGTTCCGGCCTTGTTTTCGATCATCTGCTGAGCGGGTCGATCTCGAAGAATCCATAAAGTTGTTTTATCCTTGCTGTCTATTTTTTCCGGAGCCGGCAGCGCGGAATAATCTATCCATCAGTTGGCCACATTGGTACAGGCGTTGATCGAGCGACGGCGACACGCAAGAAGAGGTATCTAAGGGATAGAGAGAAAGGAGGAACCCTAATAGATTTCACTCTCCCACCCGCGTCATTGTTATGTTTTTGTATGATGCAGATAAGCCGCCACTAGCGTTCTTCTTGACAGTGATTAATCGAAGGGAAGAGCGTTAATTGAAAACCGGTCAATAAGAACGTTAAAACGAAAGCGTTTTATGCGGAGGATACAGTCTCCGATAATTGACCTTCGGGGATCCTTAGTAATTAGTTTAAGAAACGATATTCACCTATGGCGCGTTACAGGTGAGGAGTGGAGTCGAAGCTCCTTCCACCTTTTCTCCACTTTAGCGGAACCAACGCTGCAGAGGAGGTCACCTTTTCTCCATCGTTGGCTCTGCTGAAGGTGAAAGAGGTGGACGGAGCTTCCACGTCACTCTTAACCTGTCGCCGATTATAATTTATTAATCCTGAAAGAAAGGAAGTTTTGTGATTTATTTTCTGGTTAAAAGAAATTTATTTGCAACTAAAACCCTCTTCAGTGTTCGCTCTGCCAAAGGGTGAGAGGGTGCAGAGCTTTACAGGAAGAGCTTGTTCTGCTTCATAACCTGAAGCAGACTATAATATATCGAGTGATCCCCGCTCACTCTTCTTCACTCTGCAAAATCTGATAAACAACCTAGCACACAGCCTTGCAGTATCGCGTTTTTTTAATGCGAAATCATTAACTGTCCCATTGAGGGAGCCGACGTCATCAGCTTTGAAGCGGTGCCAAACGGCCCCTAAACTCCTTTCTCCAAGTGAAGCCGCGATCTGCTGGCTCCCACTTTTGAAGTCGCGCAAAAGCCTAGCCAAACGGCACCTAGTTTCCCTTCTCCCACTGGAGTGAAGTGAAGCCGAAATCTGATGGATTGCCATTGGAGTCCCATTGGCTGGCGCGCGTCATAATTTCAAGGTATGAGGCTCCCATTGGCCGGCGCGCGTCAGTCTCAAGCAAAGCCACCTCATGACGCTGCGGGCCGGTGCCACCCGCGCGCCGGTAAAACGAAGCGGCGCAACCCGATGACGGTACGGGCCCCGCGCCGGTAAAACGGACACGGTGGCGCGCGCTCGGCGGCTTTTGCTCGTCTCGACGCCGGCGAACATGGCGCTGCCTCAAGCATCCACATCGTTGTCGCCTGTCACCTCGGCAGTGGCGCCACCTGCCCGTCCACGCAAGAACAACGCAGACGAACTAAGGGAGCGCAACAACGGCATGCATGCTTTCGCAATCACAACTCATAAAAATTGCGTAAATTTACCCCGAGCCTTTCTTGTTTCTTCGTCTTTATGCTATTCATATATTTAGCCGTATTAGCTTAGTATTCTTCAGATTATAATGGACGTTTTTTCGATGAAATGATATGATGAAGGAGATGATGCGGTAAAATCTCGTATACAGTCCGTGAGTGCTGGAAATATTCGTACTATCAAGGGCAAAGTAGAGTAAATTCCGGAACCTAGGCGCATCTTCCGACGTTCAAATCCAGCAACCGTGGACAAAGTTGGCATTTCAAGGTCAGGGTCACACTGCTAATACGTTAAAGGGCCCATGAATCGAATTTTGGGTTGGGATGAATGATTTAAAATTGGGACTTTACTAATCGCATATCGTTTAGTTGGCCAAAAGAAAGAGGCTAGAAAGTCAAAAGCCAGCTTTTCGGTACGAACATTTGAAAATATAGCGGACTATTTTGTACCTTCTTGCCTTCGAAAGCTCTCCGCCTTTTCACTGTGATACATCCGCGGTTCCAAAGGCGCGTCACCGGCGCCAAACTGACGTCAGCAGAGCCCAGCTCACGCATTGGACACGAGAACTGCGTCACTCGGACGTATGCGCTCGTCAACAATCAATCCGTCGACCAATATTTGGATTCGCGTTCGTGGCCAATGAGTGCCCTGACAGAACTTATCGTCACTGGGGAATGACAAGTTCTATGGTGTGCATAAAAAGCACGGTGGAAGCTAGGAGTCATCGCACCGGTGACGAAGGAATGTCACGACCACGTGATTTCACAATTCGCATTTGAGTTGAGGATTAAAGCTAAGGAGGAAGAAGTAGGAAAATCGTTTCATGACCCCTTTAAACATCAGACAGTCCACAGACATTTTCTTAGGCGTATTTCTTTCTTGTATTTCTGCCACATCCGCCACACGAAAATTTCCTGCAGACAATGTTTGAAGCATACATAGGTATGGCGCAAACAAGCTTCGAAGATGCGTGAGGTGTGTCCGCGGGTAAATGTTTCAACATATTCGCAAAAAAACTCCGCGGGTCTTTCGTGTGATGTGCGAGGGGCGTGACTGCGTCTTTAACGCGTCTGTGATGTCCCCCTTGAAAGCATTATGCAAGCATGATTTATACGTGCGTCCTAGTGCTGCGCACGAGTTAGGCACTTGATGGCGCTATCTGCCGAACCGAACTTCGTTCTGCGGCCTCTACGGACGTTTGCAAGTGCGGCCCCTGGGCGCCACCATCTTGTTGCTGGAGTGGGTACATCGTCTGATAGTCGAGCATTGCTGAGGCGGGCCCACGGTCTCGGCAATGCTTGATTGTCGGACGATCTACCCCAGTGTTGGACAAAATACTCGATAAAAGTGTTTGAGTTAAGTTACCAAATACCTACTTTATACAGTACTTAAAATACTACTCAAATTACTTTCACTGTAAAAAAATCTTGAGTTGAGTACAGGCACTTAGAAATGTAATTTAATTACTTTTGAAGATACTTCTGCATTGCGTAATTTCTATCGACGTCAGGGACAAGCACAATTATAGCTCCGCAAATCGGGTTTACCAGAATGGTTAGTTAGCACGCGACAACACAAAAACAAACGAAGAAAACAAACATCGTGAGGCTCTTTTAAGCAGTTTACCTTTAAGGAGCAGGATATAACTGATAACAAAATTAACGTCAAGCGCTCTGTCCCGTCCCCTCTTCTTTTCCTTGGTGTTTGCGCTTTTGATTTTTAACAATATCACTGATACATGTTACAAAACATTTCTGGGGCAAAGGAAAAACAAAACTTTCAGCCTTTCCACTATGCTGAAGAAGGTCGAGCAGCGGAGTTGTAGCTTCTGTTCTAGGTGGAGGCTTCCCAGGCGAGCGATCTGCTCTTCTTTCTCAAGGGAATCTGAAGTGCTCGACGCAGTGGAACTTTAGGCGATAGCGGCCTCTCGGCGGTTGCGGAACCATTCGCGCTGCTGCGCACGTCGCCGCTCGTTCCGTTTCCGCTCTTCTTGCCCGAAGAAATGTTGCCGCCATCTATGAGCGACGGCAGCAACCAGTTGTCTGGTTGCCGAGACTGGAAAGGTTGCCGCGATCAATAAGAGACGGCGGCAAGCAGACAACCGGCAAACACAACTCTGGACAGCTACCGCCATCTATGGGCGAAGATGGCAACCAGAGAGTTATGTCGACATTTATTTGGTACCGGACACGATCTTGGGGAAACTAGCCCTTAACAGCTCCGCTGTAAAAACAGGTCGCTTTAGCTATTCGCAACTTTCACGGCATATAAAGTGTGCGCTGGTGCCTATCAAAATGGCTGTCATCTATATGATCGTCGTAGAACAGCCGTAAGAGGCGGGGTCTGCGACGCGTAATTAATTCTAGTTTTGGTTTGTACGACCAGTTTTAGAGCCTTACTTTATTTCTTCCCTTCAGGAAGGCAATCACCTTTTTTGTGAAGCCGATCATCTATATGAGCTAGGGAGCGCGATTTTGATACCGCGGTACAACAATCGCTGAAAGTTTCGAATAGTGACATCGCTGAATATCCCGTTTTGCGGCGCACCTTAGACGGATCGTTTATCTACAGTCCATATTCCCTCCATAGGGAGTGCATTATAAACGAACTTGAGATACTGAAATGAGTGATTGGATAATAAAAAGAGCCCACATAATAGCCACAATACTGGTCGCACCTTCTTCAAGTAGGTTGTGCTCAGAAAGGCACTCACTCAACGTTGGGGGACGCGTTGTTGGCATTTTGAGAGGTCATTCTGCTCGTAGTTCGTTTCCTGTTCTGTTTTCTGCTTATCAATGTTCGCGAGAGCAATAGGTGCCGGACTGACAACAAAAAGAAAAGAAAAACGTAAAAATTTTGCCGTAGCAGGGCAAAATATACTACAAGCAAACAAAAAGTATTATTTGTTATCACTTCACATTTTCTTCTAATTGTTATTTGCTTGGCACCAAAGTCTGCATTGTTGTCCTGGGTCGTTTCCCGTTCTCCGTTGCGCCTCAGCGTGGCAATTCTTACTTCTGTAAAACCACCCCTCTTGTTTGAGGATTTTTTGGGGGGGAAACTCTATGAAAGAAAAGGCGTCTTTTGTAATGCGAGGCAAAACCTTCATAGTACGAACTTTGGGGTGAAATATGAGTCAGATTCGGCACAAAAGCGATGTTTTCACCGTAGCTTATCGGAGCTAGCAACAGGATTTGGTCTCTCGAAAGAATGTTCAAGTTTGCTCGTGCCACGCCCACTCCCCTTCATACCGAAAATCTCGAAAAATGCGGAATGTCAAAAATCTATTTGATATAATCATGCAAGATATTGAGAAATGTAATTAAAATACAAAGTATTAAAGAAACAAAGATATTTTAAAAACTAATTAAATGCAGTATCTTGACTGAGTATTTCAGATAGGCACAAGTCTGATCTACCCACAGCAGCAGCAAAGATGGCGGAACCCAGAGGGCGTACTTGCAAACGTCTATACAATTGCATGCTTCACCGCGTGTTATAGGATTAAGTAAGCGGGAAAGCAGCCCGCCAGTCCGAAGGACAAACATGTCGCTAAACGCGTAAAACTGGATTCCTTCGTCAAGTTTTACGCGTTTAGCGAGATGCTTCGGAACTTGATCCCTTCGTTGGGGGATCGGTGGCCGAGTGGTCTAGCCCACACCAGCTCGGAGCACCTGAAGCGAAAGCTCGCGCTCCAGAACCCAGGGATCCTGGGCTCAATCCCCAGCCCTGCCCGTTTCGATCTGGATGAACATCGTACCGGCGTGCGGTCGTGTATCACTACTGCGTGGTGCACGTTAAAGACCCCAGTTTCGCGGCTATACCGCACTGGCTAAATTGCTCATCTACAGCTGAGACACCAGAAGCCCACTAAGGCAGACTAACTTCCGGCTGTATAATCACACACAAAACAATTTACTATTTGCTTGATCCCTTCGTCACTTCGCGATTGCCTAAAAGGCGGTTCGGAGTTTGAACTAGTCTCCCAACTCTGATTTACCGGGTAATCTACAGGTAAACGAACGTTCATGTGTAGCTAGGGACTTTTAGCAAACCGCTACTGTGTTCCGCGTACCACTGCTGGAACCTTTGAAGCAAGCGGTTGCTGTATCACTCGGGCGCGCTCTTAAAAGAATGTGCTTCAAATGGCTCCACACTGCGATACGCGGAACACGGTAACAATTTGTTAAAACGCCCTATTGACAAAAAAAAAAAAGCTGGATGAACCGAGGTTTGATGAATAAGAAACAAAAAATACATTGACGTCAAAATCTCAAACTCAGAGGAACAGTTTTACACCGACGGGTGTGTGCCGGTAAAATGGGAGCGAGCATTGAGCGTGCTCGACTTTTGGCGCACTATATACGAAAGCGTCACGAACATTTTGTGTGCGTGTGTGTGTGTGTGTGCGCGTGCGCGTGTGTTCGTGTGTGTGTGTGTGAGAGAGAGAGAGAGAGAAAGAAATAGAGCCGGAGTGATTTTTCGGAGTACCGGCGCCGAAGTGAATTGTTATAGCGAAGTGGGGATGTCTTTTATTGTCAGTTCGTGTACTCCTTCGATGGAGATTATTTGAATCCGTACTCCGGCTGACGTTTGTCCCGGCTTATTCGAGCTCTGGTTCGCAGAATCGACTTGGGAATTGAACTGATTCGCGGAACAAACTTTAAGCAAAAAGAAAAGCTCGTCCACTTTCACGAATACTACTTAAGCTGCTTCCGCTCTAACTCTGGACTTAAGGACCTTTCCGAGAAACTCGCCTACTGAGGCCCTTGAATTCAACGCCCACGCTTACCTAAATAAAAATACTTACGCAGAGATTTAGTCGGCGATTAAATTTCTCGCATGACCTTTTCAGTGAGAAGAATTTTTTTTATTGTATAAAGAAATATGACAATCATTAGTTGCTCGAAGAGGAACTCGTGTACCCTATTAAAACAGACAAAAACTATGGCGTTGCTTTTACTGTTTGGAGAAGTAGAATCCTCTTCTCTCGTCGCGTACGGCAGAATGCATACGCTGTTTGATCTGACGCGTCACATCCTTTGTGCCCGTGCACCGTTGCGCCTCTTCAGAATGTCACCTACCACTCACAAAGCACGAGATTGGCTTCAATGGCTCGAAGCGTTCACTGCGACCATTTCAAGTTAAAACATAGTTTAGGGCAAAGGTTGTAACAGGTAGACACAGACTCAGAAACAGCAAATCGAAAGTTAGCTGACTTTACATACCAAAGCCAAAACAAAACAAACCATAACTAATGTTAAACAAGCCCCCCCCCTCCAAACACCAAAAAAAATCCGTGGACATTTTAGCATTTGTTATGAGTTGTGAATGTGAAAGCATGAATGTCTAAATGAACGCCGCGGAGTGTTCCGCAGAGTTTTGCAGGTGCGAGTAATGCTTTTGAGTTGCACTGCGGTGTACGTCTTAAAGTTTTGAGATTAAATCGCTGCGGGTTAATTTTTGCAGAGTTTCTTCTCTCGCATGTTGGCTGTAGATTGGAATCATTCTGAATGATGGATTTCGCAGCCTGCGTCTTCGCTCGTTTCGCTGCGTTCTTCCGCTCCTTTAGTTAATAATAATAATAATAATGTTTTGTTTTGCACCAAAATACATGATGCAGGAGGCCTGCAGAAAAAGCTGTCAAATACACAGCTTGACAAGCCGAAGGCCCCCCATACTGGCAGCGTCGGGGCAAAGATAAGATAATAAACTATAGAAAATAAAAAATGGAAACATAGTGACGAATCTTTTCACACATAAAGGATAAAAATACAAAAAAGATAATACATATTAGAAATACAAATAAAAATGGACACACTACGATGAATCTGTTTACACACAAAAATAATAAACTGTACATCATAGAAATAAAATCATCATATAGCGACAAGTCTTTTCATTCACGCACACAAAAAAAGATCAACAAAATGAAACAATAGAAGTTCCTGGAAACAAATTATACACCCCCCTTTCCGTACAAGAGTTTAAAGAAATCTGAAAACGTTACGCAATTTTTTTTGAAAGAAATATGTTCCTGGCTGAATATTTTTGTCATGTAATTTATTTAATAATCTTGGTAATTAGTTTTGTATCATTTCTAAGCCGTAGCTTGTTTTACAGGTGTCTATTTTCCAAGGCTCATTTTTTCCGGTGTTATGTACCGTAACATGTGGTTTTAGTTTTGCCAAGTTTCCAAAAGGCAAATGTTATTTCTGGCTGCTGTTTATATTGTTTGCAGAGGCGGAAATCATACATTTTGTTATAGGCATTACATTATATTTTATAAATAGGGATTTGTGTGTCATAATGATTAGGCACCTTTTTCTACCATTCTCAGAAACCTTTTTTGTAATATATGCATTTTCAGAAGATTTTCTTGCGTGTGACGAAGCCCAAAACTAAATGACAGTAGTTAAGTCTCGAAGAAAATAGTGAATTATATAATAGGATCATAATGTTACGTGGGAGTATATAACCTATATTCCGATACGTCACGCCGAGTATCTGCGACAACTTAGTCATCACTGAATTTATATGATTGTCCCAAGACAATGTTTCTTGAAACATGACGCCCAATGTCTCCAGTGAAGGGCACGATCTCGACAGGAGCAGATTTTGAAGTAATAATTTTGCTTGTGACTATATTCTCGTTTTTACCACGAAATAAAATTGCTTTTGTCTTTTTCAACATTTATTTTCAAACCATTTCTTTTGTCCAGTCTTCTAGCCTCATGCAGAGCCGAATTCGCGTGGTCAATTATTTCCCATGGGGTACTCTGCCGGTTAAAAGTATACTGGTATCGTCCGCATAATTAATAAATTTGGCACTAGAAGAAATACTTACGATATCATTTACATACATATTGAAAGAAAGGGGCCCAAAATGCTGCCCTGGGTACGCCAAAGAAACTTGGAGAGGGTCCGATAGAGAGTCATCCAAGCTAACGATTTGACTACGATATTGTAAATAGGATCGAATAAGCGATGCTGCTATTCCCCGAATACCGTATCGCTCTAGTTTTTGTATGAGAAGATCGTGATTAATATGGTCAAAGGCTTTTGTAAAGTCTACAAACAGACCTAAGACTATAGTTCCTTTTCTAATTCGGAGAGTATGTGCTCTTTCTGCGCAAGTAGAGCAAGCCTGTACTGAGGTTTTTACGAAACCCATGCTACTGAGAGTCAATTAGCAGGTGATGTTTTGTTTCAAATTTATTAAATCGTTTAAGAATAACCTTTTCGAATGCCTTTGAGAGTACTGGTAATAGATACTGGTCTGTAATTTGGCGTCATTCTGTCACCTTTCTTAAAAAGCATTGCGACCCGCGCAACCTGCATTTTTATTGGAAAGGCCTGCGGTGTACTTGTGTGGACGGCCATGCATCTCGCTACTGCCGGAGGCTGCGGCCGCCGGCGATGTTGATGCTTGAGGCGGCGCCGTGTTCTTTGGCGACCAGAGGAGTAGAATCGGCTGTGTGCGCGCCACCGTGTTCTTTTTACCGGCGCCTGGGCCCGCAGCGCGTGGAGTGGCGTTCCCAAAACCAGGTCGCGCGCCAGACAAGGAGAGCGACTTCGATTCGCTGCTACAGACTACATGCTTCGCTCCATGGGACAGGGGACTTTAGGTGCCGTTTGGAGCGGCTACAAGAAATGATAACGCCTGTTCGCTCCATAAAACAGTTGGAAAAAAACAATGACAAAAAGGAAGGAAGGAAGCAGCAACACAAGGAGTAAAAAACGAGCAATGGAAGAGACAACATACGCCCTCATGTTGTCTCTTCCTTAAAATTGTGTGTGTGTTCTTTAAGCGTTCGGTTCAAGATGAAAAACCAAGAAGCCCAAAAATACTTTTTTGATGAAAAGAATAAATAAAAACGACTGAAAGTACAGATGTTGATGCTTGAGGCGGCGCCATGTTCGTCGGCGACCAGAGGAGCAGAATCGGCTGTGCGCGCGCCACCGTGTTCTTTTGACCGGCGCGGGGGCCCGCAGCGCCATGGAGTGGCGTTCCTTGAAACCAGGTCGCGCGCCAGCCAAGGAGTGTTTATTCTGCGACTCGCTACTACAGACTACATGCTTCGCTCCATGGGACAGGGGACTTTAGGAGCCGTTTGGCGCGGCTACAAGAGCTGATGACGCCTGTTCGCTCCATAAAACAGTTAAAGTTTTCGCATTAAGAAAGAAAAAAGGAAAAAAAGGAAGGAAGGAAGTAACAACACAAGGAGTAAAAAACGAGCACGTGGAAGAGACAACATACGCCTCGCGTTGTCTCTTCCTTAAACTTTTGCCTTTGTTTTTTATGAATTAGGTTCAGAGATAAAAAACCAAGAAGCCCAAAATATTTTTTTGATGAAAAGACTAAACAAAAGCGACTAAATAGTAGATCTATGTAACATGTATATTCTAAATTTCAGTTGATGGGCTGGCGAGGTTGTGGATGTTCATTAAATTGAAAATTACCCGAGGCTGTGGTAAACGATGGTAAACTTGGTAGAAGAAAAAAGAACACAGGAAAAGGAAAATCTCAAACTCAGCTGCTGCTTATATAGCCAAAAACTTCACTACGACCACCAACGTTACAGCATCATTGTTCGCTACGTACTTTATCCAACATTTGTCATACAATTTGGATCATTCATGGTCTTTAGTTAAATTCTAAACGCCCTTTTACAAAAGTCTAGGGTAATTATCACCATGATTTCTTCTCTGACAGCTCCGCAGTCTCTTCAGATAGGGGGATCGGTGGCCGAGTGGGCTACCGCACACCAGCTCGGAGCAAGTGGAGCGAAACCTCGCGCTGCGGAACCCAGGAATCCTGGGTTCCATCCCCACCCCTGCCCGTTTCGATCTGGACGACCATCGCACCGGCTTGTGGTCGTGTATCACTACTGCGTGACGCAAGTTAAAGACCCCAGGCTAGCAGTCGTACTGCACCGGCTAAATTTCTCATCTAGGGCTCGGAGACTCATCACCCGTTGAGGCAGACCAAGTTCTAGGCTGTATAAATATACACACAACCCAATTCAAATAAGATTGATGGAAAAGTTTGGACAATTCATCTTCGTTTGGTCGGTGAATCTGCAACTGTCACCATTTGAAGACAGCGAAATGGAGTTCTCAGTAGTGTCTTTCTCCGCATCTTCTTTCATCTCAGGAGCTGTAATTTTTTTCCCGAGTACTACAACTCTTCGTCACTAGCTTTTTTCTCTTGTCCTAGCCCGTGGAGCAGGAAGTGAAGGATACTGCGTTCGTGCTGCAATGTTGTGTTTTTCAGGTTCGCTTTGGTGTTACTGTTCTTGTTACTAACAGATGTTCACGATGATTGTTCTTGGGGAACTAGCAGTAATGTGTAACTAAGAAGACGAGCTGAGGTTCGTTGTTTTACGGAGGACTTGATGTGTACGATATATCCGAGAACCCATAGTGAGGTCATCGTTGCTGGTGCATTAGCATCATACTCTTTGTTTCTTCATCCACAGATTCGCGTGATGGAGAATCGCGCGACGATCACAAGAGGAGACGCGTTTATTTAGACAGCGGCAGCAGGGTCGTGATGTGTTTTCCCGCCCTTATAGCGGGGAAACTGAATTGGTGCATAGGTCACCTGACGTCAATTTTTCCGCTAAAATTAGCGGGAAACATGAATTTGTCTGTAAGTCCCGTGACGTCAGGTCACGTGATATCAATTTTCGTGCTAAATTTTGCAAGAAAATTGAATTGCTGCATAGGTCACGTGACATCAATTTATCCGCTTAATTTAGCGGAGAAATTGTTTCGTTTACGCTCACGCCGTCACGAAACCGGAGGACGGCCACAAACAGCTGCCGCTCTAATACGCTATGTGACATACAAAAACCTGGTCATAGTCCAAATAAAAGTGCTGTATTTGCATACACAGGGACGGCATCGCCGAATACTTGAGGTTTTATTCTGGTCCGGCCATCTGCGAACAGAGTATTCTGCTGACGTTTCGAGAGTGTATGCGCGTTCGGATCCCGTGGCCCGTGTGTCCCGATCGTGGTCTTTGTGCCCAGCCATGGCACAGTGCGATTCAAAACGAAATCAGACATAACACTTCTCTCTCCATTAGACAAACGTCATCATATCGTTCAGGAGACTGTCTCGAGGCGTTGAGCTCTGGATGATGTTGGAACGCTGTGTGCGTCGGGACGTGTAATGGTCACTGGCTCCGGCGCATTTTGCGCAACGTCCACTGTTGACGGCTCACCACTGATGGGGATTGTGACCAATCGCAGCAGAGGATGTTCTTTCGGTCCCTTTGTTCCGCTTAGTCCCGCCGTGTAGCATAGGGACTCAGGTGACGAAAATACTCTGGAATTTAATGATGCAAAGGGGCAGGCGGCCACCTTGGCGCTTCGGCACGTGAGCATAGGCCTGTTTCTCTCGGCCAGGGGCGCTGTAGCGTCCACGAGACGCGTCCACAAAAGAGGCGCCTCTACCAGCGTTTCCGTGACGTGACCATTTAATGCTGAAGTGAGGCGACTTCCTACAGCGTCCCATCATGTACGATCCACGGGTCTAAACTAGAGTTCCTCAGCGTCTGTAAGCGGGCAATACTATACTGAGCGTCTGAAAGAATAAAACGCGACGCACAACGCAAACGCGACCTAAAATAACCGAATATGCTCGCAAGGGGCGCTGCTCCAAACTTGAGAGCTACAGGTGTATTGCAGTGGTGAGACGCCGCCGAAGTGTATTTTAGGGAGCCATGTATCGAAGAAAGGGTCCACTTTAGATCAAGGGGAGGATTCACAATGTAATGGCGGACGTATCCTGCTGAAATTGGTCGTAAGGGCGCATGAATCGCGCTTTCGCGTGGTGAGAAAAAATGCAGGTGGGAAGGCGGATACGTTTGCAGACGATCAACTCTTTCGGCACCTGGTATTGCAAACGCATCCCATAAACCACTTGACTCCGATCTAGCAGCTGGACACCCTCTCTATGTAAGACAGGCTCTATACAGGGTACCTGCGTTGTCTTCTCGGGTGGCATTGTCCCTGTGGTCACTGGCAGTATGAGAACAGCAGGGTGAGAACGGCAGTTGTCGCGCCTCCAGCGCGAGCTTCTTATACCATCGATAACACTTTTGGTGTGCACGTGGAGCCCAAGCACGACGAAAGGCCAAAAAACGCGTGCCGAAAGACGCGCGTTCGAAAGAGAGGCCCTGTAATGTTCTCATAATATCGGTGAATTTACCAGCTTCAGGTGTCCTTCCTAACCGCACTGTGCAATATTAATAGCCTTCGTGTCAACCTCTAAAAGAACCTTTCCGATGTCCCTCAGCTATCGAAGGCCGTGGAGGGTCCCGCTCTTCTATAGTCGCTGCCCGGTCAATACAGAACTGCGGCATCAGCCCATAATAACACCGAACAACGAATCACGAAGCCAAAACATCGCCTTGAGTTTCTTACAGGGACACTATAAGAGTATTCTGCAATCGTCTGTTCTTGGTCGCAACTGATTCTACCGGTCCTAAGCACCCCAAAAAAAGCCCAAAAATTTAAATCAGGCGACGCGGGTTTGAGATAATATAGTAAGGGTGCAGGCGAGCTGGTGAATGTTAACCATGTTGAATAAACCTGAGACTGGGGCAGAAATGAACATATAAGTCGAAGGAACAAAAAAAAGAGGACAGGATGGCGTCTTTTTGATAGAGACATGCTCTCTGCTTCTGCTTGTTAGTTTCTTTAATTTGTAAAAGAAACGCGTGTGGGAGGTTAATCTAATTAATAATTAGACTATCGATATTTTATTATGCATCCGGGGATACATTGCAATGTTTAAGTACGTGTTGCGTCCTGTATTCCAGATGTCATTTGTAATAAAGGACAACCAGTGGCCATAAGGGTCCTTCAGTTTATCCGATGTTATGTTGCTAAAAACATCACAGGAAGACGCGCATCGAGCCATCAAGCAATAAGAAAATCAATCAGTAATCATTCCTACCATAGGAATGTAAGAGGCAAAAAATAGATTTCCCGAACCCGTTTGTGCGCAAATTTAACAGATGTCGGTGGAAATGTACTCAAAACGATTAAACTAACAAGACAGTAGGTGCCTCGGTAGCGATTGATGGAATACTTCCGCATTCTTTCTTTTTTTTTGGGGGGGGGGTTAGTTTCTTGGAGGTGGGTATCTATTGTGAATAAGAAAATGATGAGGCTTAAGAACGGAAGCACCGTACTTGCTTGCGAACATTAACGACGGAAGCGGAAAAAAAACAATCGTGACCACACAAAGATTTGACAACATTGTGGTGTGCGATGTGCTTCTACCCGACGTCATTTCTTTACCAACTGCGCAGAACTTGAAATAAAAATTACCAAGAGTATCTCCACCGGCAATCAATCAAAACCAAACATATTTAAGTGTAGTTTAGAAAATTGAAGCAGAATTATTTGTATATAATTTTTTATATGGTTTCGTTGGCTTCCACTTTTTTCCGCATGAGTACATCAATGCTGCCAGCTGAATTACATAGCAGAAAGTGTTTAATATTTTGAACAGGCCGGAGTAAAAGAAAAGTTGGAAATGTCCAAATTCGCGCGCCCATTCGCTTTTCAACCAGTCCGATTAGAAAACCAAGATACGTAAATAAACAAACGCCAGTGCTGTTTGAGCCTTTCAAACGTATTTATTTACACACATACAGACATGTACAAACAACGTAATGTAAGTGCTACGATCTTTAGCCCTTGACTAAAGATACAGGAATCGATCTGCTTCTATATTCATTCCTCACGGTTCTCCGGAATTCAAACGCTTCAACTGCGTTATTTTTATTGGCAAGGTGTCAGAGGTCCTTAAACTCAGATCTCGATTTAGACAGCACTCAAGACATTAGGCAACTCCCAAATTCCGGTACGCGCGTCAAGTTTAAGCAATGGTATGAATTTTCAGTGTTTTTATGTGAAATGGAGACATGCAAAGGAATATGACTTGCAAATATAATTTATTTTCCTAATACTTCTTGTGTAGTACATGGCGCCGAGAGCTTTTAAGCTGGGAAATTTCAATGGAAAAAAATATCAGTGAGAAATGAGTGCATATAGTATTTTCACGTCTGAGGTCTTGTCCTTTATTTTGACTTGATATCTTGACCTGTGGTATTTTGGCCTGCGATACATTTTAGCCAAACATGTACGTAACGCGTTACAAGTAACTAGTTACTTGTATCTAGTTACTATTTTCGGTAACGAGTAACGTATTTAGTTACTTTTTCAGAAAAGGAACGAGTAACGGTGTTTAGTTACTTTTAAGGCCAAGTAACGAGTAACGGTATCTCGTTACTTTTGAGGAGTAACGTGTACAACACCGCTTTAACGGCCTTGTTTTTATTCTAGCCTTAGTATGTGTCTATTGCGACAAAGGCAGATGGAAAACCCGAAAAACAAATAAACAGTATGACAATACAGCAACATGTATCGCTGAACACGTCAGTCGAACAGTTCGACTGACGTGTCCAGCGATAAACGTTGCTGTACTGAACTCTACAGCTGAGAATGTCCTTCACCCAGCGAGCACAATCATGTTCGTTAATCGAACTTTCTAGAACCGATACGGACCGAATGTGAACCCGGAGGTTGCAAACACGGGAAGGCACATAACCCCTTACCCGCTGTCCTCAATGAAGGCGCAGTTCCCGAAGATTCACCAGCTCTTGCTGAAGCAGAACACTGCCGTTCCTTTGAGCGCGTCAGTAGAACGATGCTTCAACGTCACCGTAAATGTATTTTCAAGGAAGCGGGAAACATAACTGATGAAAACTTCGACAGGCAGTTGCTGCTTAAGGGCAACAACTACTAAAAAGAAAACAATCAACCATGAAACAAAAACATTTGTGTATTTGGTCTTCAATGTAACGTGAAAAGTAACTCGTTACTTTTGAGGTAACTCACGCGTTCTTTTTGAGAATCGGTAACGAGTAAAGTATTTAGCTACTTTTTGAGCGAGTAACGAGTAACGGTATTTAGTTACTTTTTTGGGGTAACGTGTACATGTCTGATTTTAGCCAATGATAATTTTTTTGTGTTGATGACGTAGAACCTGGTTTGTGTACCCTAGTTTCGTAACCTAGAAGTTGTGAACAAGTATTTTTTTCTATGTTATAGTTTCTAAGTTACTTTTTATAAACGTGACCCGAAGGTTCTTCGGTTGGCCGTCGGTTCCCTTTACTTGGCTACATAGGAAGTAGCGTAATAAACAAATTTGTAAAGTTGTGACTTTGTTTTCTCGTTGAGGAATATTTGTAAACGGAAGTGTACTTGTTGGAAAGAGTTTGCTCGTGTTCCCCTTTAGGTCCAGATAGTATGCTGCCTTTTAAAAAAGAAACTGAAACACTTCTTGAAAAAAAAAAACTAGTAAGAGGTATATTTTGGCGTATTTTTATCCCGTGAATCTGAATATCACGTTCGTTTTCACCGAAGATGTAACTAAACGCGAGAAAGCATGAAAAACTTTCGACCAGTCGGGACCTCTTAGTAGGATCTTTGGGCCGCCAAGAGCGTGTCGCTCGCGTGGGCAGCGCGTGCAATTGCTAGCTTGCCAGGTGTACATGTATTTACGCACTGACGCCAGTCGCGACGTCTATTTCTGACCTTTCTAAAATAGCCAGAATGCGCGTGCATAGTTTTGACATGCCCTGAAGGTGCTCGAGAGCAGGGATTCCGAAAACTCCTTGTATGACGTCACACATCGGGAAGGTGGGGCTTCGGCGGTACTTTAAAAATTAATTTCTGCAAGCTCCATGCAACAAATTGAAAAAAAAATCTCGATATTTGTGATTTTGGTGGCCAGATGAAGACGATTAAGGTGTTTTGCCTTAAATACAGAACTACTTAATAATATTAATAATAATAATAATAATAATAATAATAATAATAATAATAATAATATTAATAATAATCATAAAGTGTTTATTTCTTCGTACGTTGGTGGTTTCCCTTTAAAGAATCGCTTGAGTATATGTCATTTTCAAGGCTATTGGGAAGGCGTATTGTTTTTTGTGTGTTTTTCTTCATTTATTTAAGAAAAGAAATCCTGGCAATACTTACGCCGTTAGACGCAAAAGCAAAAGAGGTCAAGGCCCGTTCTAAACCCTGCCCAAAGATTAGTGCCCCGGCCCATTACCACCAGATTGGCTTGGCTGCTCGGCGGAACACGCTCGGAAGTCTAGTGACTCACTTTCGCGACATCCGATGCGTCTAGTCTGGCGTCTAACACCGCCTGCTAGTCGTGCGAGCCAACGAGGTAGAGGGCTTTAGAGCGATAAACTGGCAGCTGAAAGTGACCCCCAATTGGCCGACACCATGTTGCACATTTTAGACCACTAGACATGTGACCTTATAGTCTTACGTCTGAATTTTAACGAAAGACCGCGCACATATAATTGCTTATTGATCTTTAATAACAACACCGACGAGATAAGTTCTCTCTCTTTTGTTTCAAGTCCGAAATGTGCTTTTACGACAAAAACTCGGGCAGCCTCGCAATGCCTCCGCTCGATGTCGTCAGCCGCGGTGCTGTATTTTGGGTTTTTATCGGAGGTAGACACTGATTTCTGTGGCTCAGAGTCTTGAAAAATAGTTTATCATGTGTTTTACTAGCGATCGCAATACAAATCTCATCTCAATTTAGCGTAAAAGCATCGGGATTTGCTATGGTAACGTGTCAACTGGTCAGAATTGTACAACATGGCGGCAGCCAAGGGGAGTCACTTTTTCTTGGTAAACGGGATACCAGTTTATCGCTCCAAGCCCCTCTACCTCGTTGGTGCGATCAAACGCGCGGCTATTCCGCCATCGTCTGCTATATCACCACCGTCTATCGTCGTCTGCGACACTTGTAAGACGCGGACATGAAAGCTGCGTGTCGGCGCCCATTGTGGCCAACGTTACTAAAACACTCCGTTGGGAAACTCACCCCTGAAAGCTGGGCCGTTGGCGTCTACCGAGACCAAGCCAAATACGATAACAGCGCCGCCATTTAGCGACGAGCTGAAACATGAAAGTTTCTTTTTATGGCTACTGCTAGAGTCCCTGAATGTTCCCAGACTACCGAACAGACTTGTACGTAGTTCAACTACTCTACTCAAGTTACTGTAGTTTAACTACTTTTCTGAGTAGTTTAGTAACTTTCAATTACATTTTCATTTCGATAATTAGTAGTTTACTTTAATTACTTTTTCCGAGTAACTTCTACTCAAGGTACAAATTACTTTCGAATTTTAGTGGTTGTTTTTCCTATCAACAAACATTCCTGCACAAAGCAGATAAGATGCTGGAAGACCAGCTGACATTTGCAAAGAGGGGGAAGCATCCGCCGTAGAAAGAGGGGGAGGGGAGAAAATGGTTTGGAGAGTCCGAAACTTCCCAAACTAACTTTTCGCAAGCCCCCCCCTCCCCCCTCTAATTTACTTCGTACTTTACTTCAAGTACTTCTTGGATGTACTTTACGCAACACTGTAAACAAGCGAACACTATCTAAAAGACCAAGCTCAGACAGTGCTAAACCTCACAGTTGAAATGACACATTCGCACGCAGTACATCGTTGACCAAACAAATAAGAAAGTACAAATCAATTAGGCACGCAGAAGCAGAACCAGCTATTAAAACATTTCTGTGAAAAAAAAAGTTTCCTATTTGGCTAGCACAATTTCGCTAACGATTGAAACCTCTGTACCTTTTGACCATAAAAAAACATATAAAAGTAACTTCAAAAGTAACTTCAAAAGTAATTACCTACTTTTTTACGGTAATTCGTAATTTTCTCAATTACTTTTTGTTTGAGTAATTTCTACTCTACTCAAATTACTTTTGATGTCAATACTCAGTAACTTAACTTAATTACATTTTTTGAATAACTTGTACATGTCTGCTACCGAAACGCCCAGGCTCGAGGTGCCGAGTTTGCAGTTCAAGCTTTTTTCTTTACTGTGGTCACCATGAGCTTTTAGAAAACATGTTTTTGCGTAAAAGCAAACGGAAAAACCTCTTTTTGTAGGAACGTTTATTGGAGGTTAGTACAAAATAGCATGTGTGTGATGTCTTCTAAAATCTTTAGTTTATAAGGTTTTGCGGCTCAATTAGTATTGTTTTTATCCAACCATGTCCCACCGGTGATTTTAGGTAGCGCGTCCCGACCTGGGCGCGTCCTAACTTCGATAGTAATTCGCGACGCGTCCGCTTGGGAAGCGGGGGTTGGCATCCCTGAAACCCCTTCCACCGTATATGTTTCGGTGGCAAATGGCCGATTAAAGCCAAAGTAAAGCAGTCACAAAGGACGCTGTCGAATGCGATTCTCCCGAAACAATACAAGCAGCCGTGCGGTTCCCCGAGTGGCCGCTGCGGGAAAAATGGCGGCGTTACGATCGCCATTAGCTCGGTACTCGAGTACGGATCGGTGCCACTTTTTCAGAGCAGGCTCTATGGCAGTTTCCCGACTGAGTTGTTCTATAGTAACGTTAGTTTTTGCCTTTGCCCATCTGTGATTCCGCCCCTGTCTAAAAACTTCTACAGCGCTTGCCTGACCCGACCATGAAAGCGGCGTTCTATCGTTCCACCGTGCGCGAGCGACGGTCCAATGCAAGCATCTCTCAGTGTCTGTCGATGTGCAATAAACAGCGACCCAGAGGAGTAAAAAAAGTAACGAAATAAATATGCCGTCATTGCAGCTTTTATTTTCTTGTTGTTAATTTTCTTACATGGCAATGGCACCCGCGAGCAAGGTGAGAGACCTTCATGACGCACAATTAAACCGTCACCTAAAGATATTCACTTTGGCAGGCCAGGTGCAGTGCAAAACTTGTGCTACTTGCCTTTTGAAGCGAAATGACGCTTCGGTTGCACAATTGACAAAGAAGCGGGGCCGTTTGTTTTTACGGGAACCCACATCTTTATTCAGCATCAATACGCACAAACAAACAAATCATGGCAGATCGAGCAGCTTAGTTGAAGTCAAGGGCTGTGTTCCAAATCTTATCCAAACGGATCCGGAGTTACTCCGGCTGGATCGTATCACGTGACAGCACAGATTGAAAAACGCTGGACGCGGGTAGGTTTTAGAACGCCAAGGGTACAAAACCCTTACCCTGGAGTAAGTGGAGTAAGATAGAGTAAATTTTGGAACACGGCCATCGACGATAGGCTTAAGCGTGTCCCGCTATGAAAAAAGCACCTGCACAGCTCTTTCGAAGGCGCGTACATGCGATAGTTTTTTGTTGCAAACTTCGTCGGTTGAGGAAATCGTCCTCCTCTGAACATTTGTAAACGCAAAACGACTCCCACTCATACAAATAGACGAGCTCGACAAGCTCTGCTTGTTTAACACGTATTCCGGAGACGGCGGCAGCCATGTTTGTCATCGTCTGACACCAATGCGGAAAAGGCAATCTTGGAATACTTTCGGAAACTACAATGACTATCTAAAACATTTGTTTCTCAAACATTAAAAAAGATTGCCGATTAAAATATTATTACGGAACGGAGATACAAATTTACAACCTACCTTTACACGTCAATCATCGCTCCAGCCAATGAGAGATGTAAGCACATTGAAAGCACGAGGCGGGGCTTAGCTTGCTGCGACCTCCACCTTCGACACCTAAATTGCGTCTAACGGCGTAATACTGAGCAAAAATTAATATTTTATGGAAAAATTATTTTTCAAATTATACGTCACATTTATGCCCTTCAAATTTATTCCTTGCAGCCTTCATTTAAAGAGTGGTTGCACTGAAGTGCTAGCTGCCTCTCAAACTCAAACTTCGTTAAGGTATTTTTTTTTTTGTTTAGGCGCAAAATGAAAGCAATGTGGAGTTCGTTCACCTCCACGGTTATTTAAGGTATCACCCGCCAATTTCAGTTCACGTCCAGAACGGTCCCTGTTTTGTGGCAAGGGTAAATAATGTGCACTTAAAAGTACACTTTGAGCAGAGCACACAAATAAAAATGCGCTTTCAATGTACTAAGTACACATTTGGTGTTTTTTTTTTTTCAAGGCACGCACGGCAGTTGATCCGTTTCCGTTGTCGGAAAACCGAAAGTAATTTTCTAAAACTCTACGCACATTCATGTCTCGTTTTGTGGACCCCGCTAATAAAAATACCCCGCTAAAAAAGATCAGGAACCCACCTGAATAATTACATGCATTTTGCGTCTTTATTATGAAACAACTCACATTATATGGACGTTTTTTAGAGGGAATGAAGGTGTCCGTACGAACAGACATCACTGTAGCTGCTTTCTCGTCCAAGCGAACAAAGCACACATGAACGCATGCAGCTCCCGTATTTCATATTTTAATATCTTCCACAGAAAGGAGAGGGCGTGTTGAGAATAACAACTATTTTTCAATAAGGTCAATGACCGAAGGGGTAATCAGCAAACATGCCATAAACTCCAGCTCGCAAAACAGCAACAACAAGAACAAGCGAACGTGCTTCGTGGCGTTTAAATTTTTCTTCACAGTAAAGTTGTTATATAATCAAAACTTTACGGTGCTGCAGGCGAGCCTGGTTTACGCGAGCCAATATTTAAGCATATATCAATACACTCCCCCTATTTTCTTGTCTGCATTGTGTATAATTTATAATGCAACGCCATAGCAATAGAAGCCTCCCTTTGCTGCCTTTTGTTTATCTACATGTTGTCTTCCTCATGCTCTGTTGTGTTCTTTGCCGCACGGCAAATGTTTTTAGCGTTTCTGTGTTTTTTTTTTTGCTGCCTACATAAATAAAGAAAAATTATGATTCGCTTTGAAATTAATGGAGCGCATTCTAGGACACCATGCACTAATTGAAGTAGTGTCCCCTCGGTCCGTGATGTTCCCCTTGCGCGCCGTCGTGAACGCCCCTTCCCCGAATTTGTCGATTTGATAAGCGAGTAGTGGTAAGGCTGAAGTTGACACTATTTATCGGTATTCGGAGTTATTTTTGATCATTCTGTTTGCCACCGTGCCACGATACATTTGCTTTGTTCGTTCGCTTTCCAAAGCATGTATTTTATAGCCACAGAAAAATAATGAAATAGAGGGCGTGACCAAGTAGGACACAAGAAAAAGGCCCAACTTGGCACAAGCTTTTCAGCACTAGGAGACCATAGGCCCCATACATCATGCTCCAATGTGTTAGTGTAAGAGTGCTTTTCGTTAGTGCCAGAGATCTTTGAGCCGTGAGATTTATAAAACTACATACAACATCAAAAAAGAAATTATACCTTGTAATTAAGGGACACTGACTGAGCTGAAAACAGTCGTAATACAAAATTCGAAAATATTGACCGGAGTTGCGCTTTAAGCGCCCACTATCCTAGAGGACCTTGACACTTCAAGGTAGGACACCGAATTACAGATATATATTTCATAGCTATTATGTTTTTTTTAAATATTTATTCAGGCACGTTAGTAAATGAAATCTCTGATTGGAAATATCAGCGCGCCTATTCGATAATATTTAGGAACTGGCAGCAAACATACTTATTTTGTTTTTGTCTTAGAACTATTGCGTTTTGTATTTACATTATCCGTTTAAGTTCTTTTGAAAGCCTTTTTACTCGAAACACTGGTCGATTCCCAGCCTTTTTTTTATAGAGTCGTTAACGTCATGACCGGGCTGCAATGAAGTCAGAGCAACAGGTGTCCGCCAGTTATAAATCTTTACACCGTTAAAGGTGTATGGCAATTTATTGTATAGATGCTTGTTCTTGTTTGGGCTTTTTGTGCTTCTTGATTCTAACATAAGTAAAGATTGAGTTGGGCTAAAAACACAAATGGCCTTAACCGCTTAATTTTTTTAAACAGTATTTTTTTTATTTTTACTTGCTTCGCTGCTGAATGGGCAACTACAGTCCCCTGCAAACAGAAGAAAATATTGGCAAAATTTATAAGCTTACATAATGTGGTTACCAAATAATGAAACGATCATTTCGGCCTATGAAAGGCATAATTTTATAAAATAACGAATAAATAATTTTAGATGCATGTATGTTCCAGCAACTCAGTTTACCTCCGGAAGAGGGGAATCAATAGCGCGCCGCGAGGAGTTTGACTTTCTTTGCTACAGAGTCCTTGATGTGGAACAGAGGGCGAATTCGGGTTGGTCAATCGCCGGTGAGCCCTTGCAAGCGGCAAAACAAACGAAAAACCTGCCAGCGGCCCAACATGTGACCCTCTCCACCTCTCCAAGGTGATTGGTGTTTTCGTCGGCCTGGGTCGCGCGACAGCTTTGTTAACTCCTTCCTCGACTATTCCATGATACCTACAGTGGGCACTCTGCATGCGTCAGCAACATAAATTCGGACTCTCTAAGATGTGTGTAGTAAACACAAGTGGCTTCACAATCATTTTCGAAACATTGCGATTACCACAGTCCGCAACAATAACAAGCGAGCTGGTGGTGATTCATGGTAATAAAAACCTGAGACTCAGGAACACAGAACAGGACGAACACAACACAACATCTTGTTTGGGCTTTTTGTGCATCGTGATTCTAACATGAGTTGGGCTAAAGACACAAATGGCCTTAACCTCTTAATTTTTTTAAAACAGTCCGCGCAGCTTACAATGCTTTAAATTATAAAATTAATGGGAGGGAATATTAATAATAATAAATCTGTGTGGTCCTGTCCGCAGACGACTTAACGTTAAATATATTTTATTTGGATTTCTGAAGATTTGTTGCCATCTATTATATTTTCTTGTTATTATCTTTTTCTTGAAATTCTTAGTCTTCTCGTTGCATCCACCACCGTTGAAAGTGTAAAGCGTGTTCAAGTGTCGAGTCACATCACTATCCAATCAATATATTTATTTTTTATTTTTTTTTACAGCGGTGTAACTAAACATAATTTTCCAGAGCAAGCTGACCTTGCGCAAACTGGACGAATTCTTCCAAAAATTAGGGCTTCATTTAAAACATTAATTATCTTTATCATCGTTGCTTTTCGTATTTTTTCTCGGACCACAAAAGGGTGTCTGTCTCGATAGCTTTGTTTGCGACTCGAACCCCTATCGGCGAACGATTTTTCGTTTGGTTCCCTTTCCCTATTCGGATATGTCGATACCGGCTACAGTCTGCCAGACAAGCTTCCCGACATCTTGGAGTTCGGGCAAACATTGTGCCGGCACGTTGCCGGCACATAGCTGACAAGCGTCACCCGAACGGCGCGCACCCGCCAGCCTTTGACCATGGGAACGCCCTTGCCGAATATATGGTAAACTATTTAGCCGGGAAATGACCACCCGAATTATCCATGACTGTCCGTGTTCTCGCTTTTTGCAGGTACTGTGTCTTTTTGATGCTGGTGTGTATACAGGAAGTTTCAGGGGGCTATTAGGACGTAAAGAAACAACACGCAAATAAGCCAATGAGCGCGTCGCAGTGCAATGAAACCTTCCACAAATGTGTCTTTAAGTGTTGCGTATATTGCCACGTGCAAATAGCTGAGTCAGCAGCGTGCTCGAGTCTCACGCCGCTGGCTGGTGTTTGATCCCGCCAGCGCGCTTGTCCTTTTTATCGCTTTTTGTTTGCATGACTGGAATGTTCCAGATGACTCGAGAATCGTGTTGCTTGTTCGAGCTCGGAAACTTTTAGATACCCGCGCGCCAGCGAGGTAGAGGGTTTAGAGCGATGAACTGGCATCCTGTCCACCAGGCAAAAGTGACTCCCACTTGGCCGCCCACCATGTTGTGCAATTTTGACCACTAGACACGTGATCCTACCAAATCCTGTGGCTTTTACGCAAGACTGAGCCGAGATTTGTTTTTGTGATCGCTGTAGAAAACATGATAAACATTTTTTTCAATACTGTTAGCCACAGCATAGCCTCCTCTATGATGAAAAAGCCTGGCAGAAAGTCACGTGACGCGCCCGCCGAAAGTGAAAAGGTAGAGCGGCAAGCAACGGATAAGAGGAGAGTCATGTAACGGGCGCCCCGCTGCGGCGAGACGCCGAAACACACTACACTTTTTTTTCTCCTGTTGGCGAGGGTATACATGGAAAGCCACCCCTTCCCCGATCCTCCGTTTCGGTTTCGTCTGTTTCGTTTGCGCTCAAAATTGTGCGGCAAACTGCCGGGGCTGATTGATTACAGATTACAGATATTGATACACGGGAACAGCGTCGAAAGGTCAGTATGCGAAGATGACGACGACGACGTTGAGAGGATGACACACCGGGCGACGGCGGTGCCTCAGTCTGAGCCCTGGGCCTCGGTTCCTCGGAGGCGGCAGCTTCTATTTTGACTGGGCTACCTCCTTGGAGCCTGAAGCTTCGACCCCAGTGGACTTCAGTGAGCAACAGCGCCATCATGTTCCTGGGGCTCCTTCATGCACCGATCGAACGGACGTGCCAGATCCCCATGGCTCGCTGCTGACCCGCCCAACCCGCCTCCGCGAAATCTGGACTTCTGCAAATCGGACTGCCATCCTCCCCAATACCAACAACCCATGTCGTCGTCATCTTGCATGTATACACTCATCACATTATCATGTTCACTAGACGCGGCATCGCGGGCCTCCATGATACGGGCTGCTGCCTTTCCGCGGTGCCGCGGCTCTCAAGAGCCAAAAACTAAAGACTAAAGACTATCCCCTGCTTGGAGTTTTCGGCGGTCCATGCGCCATAGGGCATGCCCAGACAACGCAGATGGTCCTGAGGACGTCCTCAGCTGGTCGAGAGGTCTTCGTCCCGACGAAGACGTCGTCGGGACGTCCGGAACTAGTCGGGACATTCTGGTCCTTTCAAAGTCGTCTTGAGGACGTTTTTAGGTTCCCTTATTTAGGAGGACCAAAAAGTCTTCTCCCGAATGATTTTCAATAGTACAAAATGTTTCCATCCCGGGAAGTGAAAACGAAACCAGAATGAGTACGAAAATAAGAATTCGTTGAAGGATATTTTTATTGAACAGTTTTATTGCGGCCGCCGAGGCCTACAGGCCTCGGCGGTCGCAATCACTGTAGCCTCGACATCAGCAGCCAGTCGCATCGGTTTCTGCCGAGCGAACAGTGTGTTTCGGGTCCTCGCCGCTCAAAAGCTGTGCGCTCACTACCGGACTTCCCGAGAAATGTTCTGTGCTACTAGATCCTCGCGCTCTAAATCTGACGGAGCCTCTGTGGCTCTGTCGTAAACTGCAGGCTCGGTATGGGGGGGCCAGGTACGAGCCAGGATTTGTTTCGGGGGGGGGGGGAGGCGCCCAAGACAAAATGCTGTTGAGGGGGGGGAGAGGCTTTAGTGGAAGATATCGGGTCCGGGCCCCAGGGGCTGCTGGCCGACATGCGAGGGATGAGTGTCTATCTCCTATAAAACCCAAATATACAGCACCGCGGCGGACGGCATCTAGCGGAGGCATTGCGAAGCTGCCCGAGTTTTGTCGTAAATGTACATTTTGGACTTAAAACAAACAAAACATTCCTTCTTTTGTCGGAACTGTTATTAAAGATCAGTAAGCAATTATTTGTGCGTGGTACTTTGTTAAAATCTAGACATAACACAATAAGGTCACGTGTGTACTGGTCAAAAATGTGCAACATGGCGGCGGCCAATTATGGGTCACTTTCAGCTGCCAGTATTATCGCTCTAAGGCCTTGTACCTCGTTGCCACGCGCTTACAAAAGGAACTTCGTATCGCTGCTTGAGGCAGTCGTCCTTCCGTAGCCGTCAAAGTATGTCCTTGTTACTTTATATTTCTTGTTACTTTATAAATAGTGCACAAGTTCGTGCAGTAAACGTTCATTTAAAATGTTATTAATAAAGTTTATGTGTTTATTCGCGACACTATCATACCCAAATTTGGGGAATATGGGTTTCTCGGAAAAAATGCAAGATAAGAAACACTTTATGCCTATGCATGAAAGGAAAACTGAAACAAACAGGCGGGTTGACGCTCCTACTCACAAATTGCACCTCATACTACAAAGAAAAAAATATGAAACTTTTATAGAGTTGAACACCCGAAACAAGAACCAGCAGATTCCAGCGCGTCTTGTATTATTTCAGCAGCTGCGTCAATCACACGGTTCGCTTCTGTTTTCCTCCGGCCCATAGAAAGCAACAAGATTTTCCTTTCTCACAATTTGTTCGAAAAACACACACTCACAAACTTCGAATACAATGAATGTTCCACCCGAATACACCTTTGTACGAAGTTTCATTTACTACGTTTATTGGCTTATTTATGCGGTTTCTTTACGACCAAATGGCTCTCTGGATCTCCCTGTGCATCGTTCGATAGTCGAGCCTTGCTAAGGCGTGCTCACGGTTGCCAGGCTGGTGCGCAAACAAAGCGTTTTCCACCCACAGTGGCCAGAGCACCCTTCGAAGCTTGGCTGCCTGCAAATATATTCGCAAGACGTTGTTACGTTTTTCCAAAAAAATCCGAGTTGCTTTTTTTCACAAAATTCAGCTCGGACTCTTGTTCGGAAAGCGTAACAAAGAACGTTCATTTCTTAATGACTAATGTAGTGCTTTACGAGCAAGTCAAACGCGATCTTTACGCAAGTATAATGCCCTGGAATCCGTCTCCGACCGGCGTGTTTACCATGTCTAATAAAAGTGGTCCCTTAATTTCCGCCTGATGACGTCATAGCAGGGTCATGTAACCGACCGCGACCCTGGCGGTGGCACTGCGGACCCCTGTTCTACTATAGGTCTTAAACTCATCTGGTGGGCTAGTTGGCTATACATTTTGTTAGAATTATAGCGCAAATACAAGGAAGGAAAAACGCAGATACAAGATAGAGCGCTCTATCCTGTCTCTACGTTCTTCCTTCCTTGTCCATGCGCTAGTTTTATCAAGCTGATGTAGGTTGCTCTTCATCTTGACAGTCAACGAAAGTTTCAACAGCAAGGGGCTGAGACTCGGCGACGACCATGCACTAACGTTCGCCAGGTTTTAACAGCGGAGCTGTTAGGGCTAGTTCCCCCAACATCGTTGTCCGTCAGCAAACAAATGAGGACATGAAACTCTGCACAGCTACCGCCATCTATGAGCGACAGCGGCAACCAGACAACCGGCTTACCGGTTGTCTGGTTGTTGCCGTCACTCGTAGATGGCGTAACCTTTCCATCCTGTCCACTCTAGCTTGCCGACTTGCGGCCGGCCATTGCCCACCATAGTACAGCTTCGCTGGTCTTCCTTCTTTACCTAAATAAAAAAATTGAAAGCTCTATTTTTTTTTTGGGGGGGGGGGGGATTTTTATCAATAAACGCCAGGAACGCGACAATCGACAACATATGACACGACAGCTTCTGTGACGTCATTTATTGTCAGTTCGGGCCCACGGTTAGGAGACAGACAAACACCAGTCGAAGACGCGTTCCAGGCACCTGAACGCAATTGTCCGCGTCGGCGTTTTGCACTTCTCGAGAGTCGAAGAAACTGAAGCAAGTAATTCGGCTCGCGGGCTGGGACTGGCCCGGTACATGAAAAGGAGGACAGCTGCAGCCAGCGTGGCTTCTGTGGTCCAGAGCCGTATATACAAACAGTTTGGCCATTCACTGGGAAATCTTGAAGGAAAATGAGGAGACGCCATTGACAAAAAGCAGGCTGGGCGCGTTTCAGGGCGTCTTAGAAACTCGGATGTGGCCAACCAGAAGCTGGAAATAATACCATGGCGGTAATCGTGAGAAACAAAACTAACAAGTGCGTCCGAGTAACTCTGGGTGACTGAAAACATGGTGAACGTGATGTTTCGATCACGGTCATCCAAAATCATGGTGGAAGAGCGCGACTAGCGAAACGATCAACACAATCCTTACGCCAGGCACCGAGGGTCGGAAATCTGCCGTCCTAGCCGTCACACCCTGTCCGAGCAAAACAGAGTTCGAGCTGCACATTCGTTTCTTGCATCTTTTTGCATGATCATGATCGAAACATCACGTGCACCCCATTTTCGAACCGCGAAGAGTTACCACATTTAACCCTTATGCTCGTATTAAAACTGCTTCTCGCTACCACCACTAGGGGATTCATTTCGGCTTCTGGTCGGCCAAGATAGCATGCCAAGCCGTCTATCTGTGTCTGGTGCACACCCTAGAACTGCCCGCTCCTCCCACTGACCAAACTCTCTACACACGGCTCTGCTGTGGTCTAGTTCGTCTCTCCGAGGGAGCCTCTCACCAGTAATAACAGCGACTGCTTCCGCAGCGTTGGGCGCTGCATACTGTAGGTTCGCTTGTCTGCCCCGAGGAATAAATCTCATATTCACGGTTGCTCGTTTTCCTCCCTCCACAGCACCCACTTCCGTACTCGGTGTATTTAGAAAGTTGGACTCAGACATGTACGTAACTCCTTACTATTATCGAGTTACTCCTGCCTAGTAATTTTTTTTAATAACCGGTGACGTATTTCGTCCTTCTTTTTTTTACCAAAACAACAAGTAGGGGCCCAGGTGAAAATTTGCAACTGGGACCAGTTGAAAATCCAACTGGTTTAACAGGGAACCAACTGGTGCAAACTAGGAGTCAACTGGTCCCAGCTGGGAGTCAACTGGTCTCAGTTGGGAATCAACTGGTCTCAGCTGGGAGGCAACTGGTCCCAGCTGGGGAGGCAACTGGTCCCAGCTGGGAGTCAACTGGTTCCTAGCTGGGAGCCAACTGGTACCAGCTGGGAGTCAACCAATCCCAGTTGGAAGTCAACTGGTACCCACAGTTGGAAGTCAGGGGGTAGCTGGGACCAGATAATTAACTGGACCATTTAAAAGCCACTAGGTTCAGTTGAGCCCTGAAAATAACAAAATACTACATGACAATTCACCCGCCTAATCACGGAGCATGTTTTATATTTCACAGGCTCCCTGAAAAAGCACACGGTGTATCATGTTGCAAACACATAAATCGGTTTTTCTTTAAAAGTGCCCTAGTTTCCAATGACACCTCGATGAATTAGTATGAATTATTTTCCCAGAGTGAAAAAGATACTTGCATGTGCTCTGACTTTGCTAGTAACGCAGTGGTTTTCATTTATGCAGAATGCTCTATTTTATTATAAAGCTGCACGTATATCAAATGCACACCCCGTATAACAGACATGTTATTCATGTGGCAAAAAATGTACAAAGTAACTGAATATTGTTTCATACTGTTTATTTTGGGTGTTCAAAAGATGATGCACCACAATGATAGTATAAAGCAGTGTGAAAAGCATGGCAACCCAGTGACAACCAATTCTTTGAAGCAATTTAAAAACACAGGTACATTAAAATGTAATAAATTTCCTAAAGCTCTTTTTAAAATCAACACGGAAAACGCCTGCACAGAAGTTTGATGTGCATTCACTGTCTGAGATCTGAGAAAATGCATTTGAATGTAATCTTATGTGCATGGGTAGGTCAATCCCACAAAATTCTAATGCATACAGACATGGCTTACATTGCATATTGCGAAAATGAAAATATTTCATGTTCTCTGTTTGCAAGACTCTTATGAACTGAAGCAGGACCACCGTAGGCATTATTGAACAGGTCACAAAAAAAGCAACAGCTTGTCTGACACTATCAAGAAAAAATCTGACATGATTTTTGGTAAGTATGGGGCAACACATACAAGATAAAATTTACTTTGGACAAGGTCACAGCAAGGGTTAGGTGTGTAAGAACATGGAGAGTATGAGCCTTCAATTCATCACTACACATACATGCCACATAAAGGCCCAGTACTATGTGAAGAACAGACATTGAATTAGAAAATTTTGGTGCCAAGACAATGAAGGGTAACTGGTGTGCCCCAGCCAAGGAAAGAAATATTCATTTAGACCACATGGGAATATTATGAGGTGCAGCCAAAAGCTCAGCTTCCTTGATCGTTGTCAAACCTACTTCAGCCTGCTAGTAGAAATATCTTACTGTTCCTTCAAGACGAGGTATTTACCTTCGAAATTACTGACAGCACAGACGGCCTGGTGCAGTTTGTAGTTTGCCTGTACCCCACAAAAACTAACACCGCACAAAGAAGTTCTGTAGCAACACAACAGTAACGGGGACAAGAGCAAAACCTTAACCATAACCTACACACGACACTCACATGATATAAAAGTATATTGTTGAAGTACAAAATCTTCTGACAGAAAAGTCAAGATCAGAACAGAAGATAAAAAAACAAAGACCTTCCTAGGAAACAAAAAAATCTAGGAGGCACGAATACTTAGAATAAATAACGAAGGGTGAAAAAACTTGTTGATATGCACAACAATTTCATAAGAAAAAATGCTTAAGATCGAAAACGGTTCACAAGGTTGAAAAAAAAAACTTTCCCTTACACTCTAGCCAGAGGCATCCAAATGCACTGGCATTAATCTCAGTCACCTTCTGCGACGACCACCTCTCAACCTTTATAATATGAGTGGTGCCGAATGACGCGGAGGCAGCATAGTTCCTAGTAACTAGAAAGACCCTATTCATGTCACTGCAGCTCACAGATACAATGTGCTCAATCTTTGCGCACACATTGTTTGACAGCTTTACTGCTGTGCAGTCAGTTTTGTCTGGCCTCTGGTACTGTTCGCTGTGGAACAGACGTCCAGAGATGCGAACTCTGTTGTGTTCCACAACAGGGCCAGTGATCTGCTGAGGAACTTGCCTCTCAACTAATCTCAACAAAGCTCCCTCCACAGGTCTTGGCTTGCCAAGAAGGGCAACGGGCTCATCCTCAGGTGCTCCACACCCGAGAAAGTCCCGAACGTGAGGACTTGCAACCGCCTTGCATGCAGTGACTCTGTGTGCCATCATCACACGAGTCATTACTTGGAGAGGTACGCCTTTCGCTGAGGTGACGAGGCTCTTCAGCCTCCCCATGTTCGCTTCAAAAGTGAAGCATGAATGTGCCCAAAGTGGCCCCTGTAGCACCACACTCTTTGCAAGATGTAGCAACAAATGAACATTAGATGTCATTTCTTTCTCCGAGTAAAGAAATTGAACGCCTACAACAAACTTCACCAGGCAGTCTGTGCTGTCAGAAATGTCGGCAGTAGATACCTCATCTTGGAGAAGCAAAAAGATACCCCTCACTAGCAGGCTGAAGTGGTTCAGGTAACGCTCGGGCAAAATGCCGTCTAGACATACCAAGCTGAAATACAGCAGCCACTGCTGCCACTCGGAAGCCTTCCAGAACTTCCGTAGAAGCACAGACCTGGGCAGACGTGCCATGCACTGTGGGGGCTTGATGTGACACAGTCGCTCGTCAATGTTCTTAAGGAGTTGTGGCGATCCAATGTAGTATGGTGCACCAACATTGGAAAGCCACAACTCCAGAAACTGCCGTGCCACACCAAGCAGCACACAGTGCATGTAGTCTGGGCTGAAGCTCCATACAATGTCGAAGCCCGACAAGTTTATCAATGCCGATGGCCCCTTTAAGCCACGAACATGTGCACTGGCCTCAAAAGCCTCTGCCATGTCGCTCTCCGTGCCCTCTTTTGTCCTGTCAGGCACACTTGCTGCAGAAACAGGGTACTTGACAGTCCCTGTTAAATACATTTGAGGAGAAAACATTATAATATCTACTATAATCAGAAGAGATACCAATATCTGTGCATCGTTCACTAGTTAGACTACACCTTGAATATGCAAGTGCAGTATGAGACCCGCATCAAAAATATCTCATAGACAAGATAGAGGCCATTCAAAATCGTGATGTTAGATTTATTGTAAATAACTATTCTCGAGCAGAAAGTGTGACGGAGATGAAAGCTTGTATGGGTATGTCGAGCAGGAGAAATCATGAGAAGAGAATGCGCGAAATAAAATGTCGAACTATATGATGTTTTCTTTTTTTCCCCGAGAACTATACCGGAATGGAATAAGCTACCTCCGGATATTTTACTAGCTGACAGTGCATAGTTTATGAACCTGATCAATGCAATGTGAATTTCTTTGTTAGTACTTTTGGCGTTATTGAAATTTTGAAATTTTATTATTGTGCGTTGCTTTGAATAGTTTATTTATATTGTTGGTTGCTGGCTTCTGTGCAGTTTGTGCGAGTTTCCGACGTATAAATGTGATCTGTAACCCACTCCTCTGCTGTAATGCTACATACGGTGCTGCAGAGTACAAATAAATAAATACATAAATATTGATTTCCAAGCTTAGCACTTTCAGATCTAAAACATACATCTTGGCTCCTGTATTCCAGCAAAATAACGACACACATATCAATATAAGAGGCAAGCAAATAACTTTTCTTATTTTCTGCATCCATCCAGTGCTAGGCATTGGTCAGTACCCATGTTTAGTATACAGCACACATTAAAAGATGCAGAATAGACAAGCAATAGAGGCCATCCCGGTAGCAAAAGTCTGATGTCTGATAGGCTGTGGCATTATTTTATAGGCATGTGAATATAATAAGAAAGCTTGTGCACCATGTCAATGAATTCTCTTACCTTCAACAGAGGTGCCTGGGTGCAGGCACCAGCCACACCCGAAGTACCCTTTGTACTGCATCATGTTCTGCATGATGGCCCTGGCTGGTGAATCAGCGCAGCAGTTGAGACAGTACACCTGTAAAAGAAGTAACTCAAATTAAATGTGCTTTTTTATCGCACGAAGGAAACAAAATGCGGAATACGAGCCATTTTCCATGCTTCAGATATTACTCCCTGATAATTAGTATGCAATGTCACCTCACTCATTTATAGAGATGAAAAGTGTATCTTTACAGCAGTCACACAAATGAATCCATTAAATGCTTTCCATGAAAAGAAACAAAAAATCACAGAGGAACTGCCCTCAAGTAGACTAGAAAACTGTTATCACAGAAAAAAAAATTGAAATAACTGTTTGGGTCGTATGCGCTTTAGAACTTTTACCAGGAAAACACTCAACTTGCCAAATATTTATTGAAGGAAAGGAAGCTTTATCTGTCGCACTAGGTGCTGACCTGCACCTGACATGTGTACTTTAGAAAGAATGAGATGTAGAACGGATGTAAAAAAGGCACTTGAGAAAATGAAAATAATTCTTTCCTTGTGGGTTTGAAGTTAACAAGTTTGTTTCTTTTGGCTTTGTGAAAACTCCAAAACACATACGGCTAAAATGAAAACCAAAACTGCAATTTTCGGTACAATTATACCTTTGAGTGGAGGGTCTCCCCATCGCAGGTCCATTCCACGCCCGTCTGGGCAAGTAAGTTCATTTGCTTGGTGAATGCCTGCAGCACCATAGTCATATCGGGATGGCACTGGCCATACGGTGAGATGTGGAGGCAGCTCGTTGATCGTCATCTGGACAGGCCAAATAGAAAATTTCGACGAATTGAACAGAGGGCTACCATCAGAGTTCATTGTCATAGTTAGGTTCATTTTGCTGAGGTTGAGCTCTTCTGGTTGCTTGCGGTATAACGCTCCATCTGTAATGTCAGACACGACAGCTCGGTCACCACGCTCGGACATCTTCTCCAAAAGCACTTCAGCGGTCTGGCCACTTCTTGGGACGAGAGCACAGAAGCGAGCTGCTGCTCGATAGGAAGGCTCACAAAAATTGCCATCTCTTGTAAGAGCTTCTGCGGTATACTTCTCATTGCACTTCCCACACGTCATCTGCACCTTCTGCCTCTTCTTAAGATCGCCTTCACATTCAGCGAGGAGTACCATGCAGTTGGGACAGTAAAAATGAAATGTTAAGCTCTCCAGCGAAATCCCTGCGAATTTTTTGAAGAGGAACTTCGTGTCAGAAAGATCGTTTCTTTTCAAGGAGAACACACAAACTTCATGAGTTTCTTGAGCTGTGTCCACGGCAATCCCGAAGTGACCGCGAAGTCCATGACCAGTGTGACTAGGTCTTCTACCGAGAAGTCGGAGTCGGGAGGGAATGTGCCGGTGCTCTCTTCCTGGTCCACCACACGTTCGCCGCATTCTTCGGAGTCATCTTGCTCGTCCACGACCGGGCTGCCAGATACTTCGCAGTCATCTTGCTCGTCTGCCGCCAGGCTACCAGACTGCTCGTAGTCACCTACCTCGTGCACAGCTTGCCTATCATCGGGAGCACTGTTGTTTAGGAAGAAGTTCCCAGGAGCCGATGGATCATTGGCAGATGCGGTCGACACACCGCAGTCATCACGTATCCTTTGTGCGTGACTTCTCTCGGCACAATCTGACCTGTATTCTGTCGTCTTCGGAAGGCGCGCCCCGTCAAAAAACGGCTCTAAATAGAGCTTCCGCCGTTTTGGTGGCTCAGCCATGTCGGTGGTTTGACACGTTGCTGCAGACTCTCCCCTTAGGTGCCTTAGGCTTAGGCCTCACCTGAGCTCTCGCACGCAGCGGCAAAATTCAAATCCAGAAGCACGCGGATTCCGTCGGCTAATTATGTGACTAAATAGCGCCGTGTCAAATAAGGTTTGATACATTATTTCTATTTATTATTCTTGAAAACTTAAAATAAAGTACATTTTAGGTTAATATATTATTTCATAAATTTTTGATAAAAAACAATATGATCAACAATTTTGGTGAAGCAGCTTGGAGTTGGGTGTTGGGTTCTATGGAGTTTGGCATCTGGCAACGTTGGCAACGTTTATGTACGGCACTTTTGGTTGTTCGTTGATCTTCCCTATCTCACGTGCCCTATCTTCTCGAACTTTGTTTTTGCCTTTCTTTTTCTTTTGTGCTGTTTTTTTATCATTCTCCGTCTTTTTTGTGCTTTAATTAACATATTTCCTTGTAGTATCTTTTTTATATTTTACGTTTTTCACGCAATGTATGCGCTGGTTAGATTTCTAAAAGACCAGGACAACCGCCGCCATGTGCTACCCGTGCGCGATATCCGCAATTTTGCTCCACAACACAAGATGGACTTTGACAACAGAGCTATATACACGGTCTTCTGGAAGGACGACGTGAGCAGTGATAACACGGGAGACTACTCCGCACAAATTCTGATGCTCGGCGGTAAGCATTCATTGTTACGCCTCGTTTAAGTTCCCTTAGCACCAATTAAAGATGCTTGGATTAATAAATTAATTTTTCCCCTCGTTTTGCAGTTTCCGAAGAAGAGGTGCGGGAATGCCCTAAAAGAGTTCCAGTGCCCAAAAGTGACGGTGGATGAGAGCTCTGAGGACGAGACGTCCACTCAGAGAAGGATTAATAAACAGGTAATTTTCAATCCCGAACTTCATTTCAGCTAGTTCCATAATCATTTCGACCGGATCAGAAATGTAAAAAAACCGGACGAACGCCTCCTGAGATGCCTCGGCCCTCGTTTCAGTTCCGAAGCAAATCAGTGGGTGCGTTAACTCCGCACTCCTTAACTCCTACTCCGACGCTCCGAGTTTCATACTCCGAGCGCAGCAACTAAACTACGCATAGCCTAGCGTACATTACTCAGCAGCGCGACACACCGAGGCTGCGTTCCAAACCTACTCGAATAGATCCGAGTTACCCTGTCGGATTATGTCACGTGACAACAAAGATAGAGAAACGCTGGCCGCGGGTAGGTTTTTCGATAAACCACCTTTACCCTAGAGTTAGATCGAGTAAGTTTTAAAACACGCCCAGAAACTATCGACGAGCCACACGAGCTCCTTCCAATCGTGAATACGGGTTGCAGAAGCCGAAAATGTTTCGAAAATAAATAATTAAGCCTGTGTGGAGCGGCAGGTTCTAAAGCAAAAGAGACGGCGACGTTATGAAGTTTCTACGAACGTTTTAATATTCCTGAAAGGTTAGAAGACTCGCTTCGTGCACATATGAGGAGGGTTACCTTGGCCGTTCCATTTATTGACCATGCATGCTGTTCCGAATTAAGTTAAAAACAACATTCTTGAACCCGCTTGTCGACGCAGGAAACCCTCGAATTTGTCAGATTCCGTGGTTTCGTCGGTTCCGTCTCGCAGCGAGAGGGAAGGTATACACCGGCACACCGTCGTTCGATTGCACGTCAATTTGTTTTTAGGCGGTATGCATGAACAAACCTTTCCCGCAGCGCTGTAAATGGTGTTTCGGCTTTCCAATCTAAGTATCTCTATTTGCTGCAGCTGGGTTAAGCATTCTAAGCAGGGCAGCGGTCTGTCCTTTCATCACAACTTTTTCTGTCGCCGATCTATCGGCACACTCGTTCGATAGATCAATTCGTTTTCAGGCAAGACGCGCGAACAAACCTTTTACTTGACGGTAACTGATGTTTCGGCTTTTCAATCGAGTATATTTATTCGCTGGGCTAAGCATAATAAAAGAAGCAGCGGTCCGAATGTCCCCTTATTTCGACAACTTTTCTGTCGCTGTGCTATCGGAACGCGACCGTTTAATAGACAAATTTCTTTTTCAGGCGAGATGCAGGAACAAACCTTTTTCGGAACGTTAATTGCTGTCTTGGCTTTCAAATCAAATCGTTTTTACCTGCTAGATTAAGCACTAACGAACTGAAAAGGATCAGCGGTCCGGCTACGCCTTTCGTCTCGACAGTCTCAACAGCAGTGCAGCCATCTTGTTTGTTTACGTGACGTCACGGAGTGCGAAGAAGTCACTCGCGCTCCGAGAAATTCTCGGTGCACGAAGAGCGCGCTCGAGTGTCAGTCTCCGACGGCACTCCTGTCCGTTTAGTGCAAGGAGCGACAAACTCTCGCGCTCCGGAGCACGGACTTAACGCGCCCAATGTTTGGTACTTACTTAGTCCCCTTGCCAGCAAGTTGCTAGGTTATTTGATTGGCGCTGCTCTGGCCAAACTAATTGTAATCATTTATTGCATCACTTTCACTCACAGGCAGCAAAAAAGAAGAAATCTAATCAGGCTGCTGCCAAGGAAGATAGCTACGAGGCTATCCTTCGTAACCAGATGAGCCAGGCTCACCAGAAGAATTCTGGTATCGGCCCATTCACCGTGAGTATTGCGGATTGTGTAACATTTCAAAATCTTTGTAACCCTGTCTCATCCTAGCAGGATGCATTTATCAGCGTTTTTTGTATGTTTCAAAATAATGTACAGCAGAAAAGACAGTGGGCTTCGGACACATCGGACTCCGATGACTCGCTGGTTTCCAGCAGCGAGTTGCAGGAAGCCAGAAAGAAGACGAAATACCGGAAGGCCAGGTGCAAGCAGCTGCGGGAAGACAACGTCTTCCTTCAAGAGCAAGTGCGTGCCCAGCAGGCACTCTGGGCTCCAAGCTCTTTAGATGTGAGCAGTTAGCTCTTGCTTGTCTGTTTTGCTTTTGAACCTATTACATAATAGGGTTTACTGTGCAAGTTGTTAATTACGATATGTAATGTCTGCCTTTATCCTAAGCACTAAAAATGTGATCAATTATACTTAATAAATAAATTTTCATTAATTTGTTTTATCAGTGGAAGAGCAGCAGTACCAAAACAAGGTGGCAGCTGTGGATCATGGCAGTCCAGGTATGAATAAACTTTTTGATGGTATGAGTGTCGTAGAGCTAGCAAATTTGCATCTTGGTGATTTGATCTGTCTGATTTGATTTCATCCTCCAAGTCTAACCCAAGACTAACTTGCTTGGCATATGTAAATATTTACCCAGCTGTACACCGGAATGTACGAGTTGGCATACATTATTTTGAATTAATCCATGCTTAGAGTGCTTGGGAGGCTTTAAGCTAATGTTGCAATGGTTTAGTATGTGATAACATTCTAAGGAGGGGCAACAGTCACATGACTACTTCGCATTCTTGAAGTGGCTTCTTTTATAATACAGCACAAGAGGCTGATGTGCTTGCCGAGCCTTGTCGAGCTGTGCAGGGGTTGAAACCCAGAGCAGAGGGTAGGTTGGCCGGACAAATGACCCTTTGATATGAGACTTGATTCTTAATATATTGTATATATTTACAGCAAACCTGGGGCTGCTGTTTCAAAAAAATGTGAAAAAGAGGTCCTCCGTAGAAAGTTAGTTTGCATTTGTGGAGCTTTTACACGTGAGACATAATATATTTTATGTACTGGATATATTTACAGCTAGCCAAAGCAGCCAAAGCAGCCAAAGCCAAGCTGCTTGCGCGAGTGCTTCCATCACCGGTGAGTTGACATTTATGCAGATTTTTGCATCCTAAACTGACTGCTCTGAGTGCACTGTTTATACCTACAGCAAATGCTGCAGCTGCACAGTGTTCTGAGTGCACTGTTTATACATACAGCAAAATGCTGCAGCTAGCACAGTGTTCTGAGGCTACTGTAAAATACCAGACAAGCACCCACTCAAGATTTAGATCGATAATCGCGAAGAAATGGGGGATGGGCACTTGTCCGGTCATCAATTTTACATATAAATGTACTGTGCATATTTTCTCAGATCTTAGAAATTTGGGAATGGGCGCTTAGTGTGGAATGGACGGATGCGTGGTATTCTACGGTTAGTTGTTGGCATTTACGCAGCTTCTTGCATCCGAAACACACCGTTCTCAGTGCACTGCATACATTTACAGCTAAACAAGCACGGAGGCTGCGAGTGCTTCCAGGGCTGCGAGTGCTTCTCATGCCAGTACTGGTGCAGGTAAGTTGACATATTTAGACAGTGTTTTGCTGAGTGCACTTTATGTAGCTATCCGAGGCGTGCTGCATGGAGTTTTTGGGCCAATAGTTCCATGACCATTGTTTTGGCTCTGTGTATACAGCATTTCTCCGTGAGACACACTGACCTGCATTAACTCTTTGCAGCACGTGGAGGCCTGGCTGCACAAGCACCTCAAGCTGTTGCAGGTAAGTTGACCCTTGCCACTCTAAAAATATTTACCTCCCTATGAAACTTTTGTGATCTTGTTTGATTTTATTTCTTCCTGCTTGCATGCATGACTTGAAAAACAAAGTTGGGAATTGTGTCGAGAGTAATTTACCTAAATGTTTGACTGATTTTTAATTTCAGCATTGACTGACTCATGCCCTGCAGAGTTCGCCTACATGGCTGATGGTCGTGTAAGTATATTTCTTGTCGTCTTTTAAGGTGTATGTGGAAAAGTTAGTTCCACAAAAAGAAACAAGAAAGTCTCTGGCTCATTAGCTAATAAAATGTATGTGCAAATTATCTGGATCAGGGAACTTATTCTCTGCAGGAGCTACACCACACCTGAGACTTCAAGAGCACGGCAAAGAAGATAAGGCTGTCTGCTTATCTGTTTGTTTTCTGAAGCTATCTGGCAATGTGTGAAAGCATGACTTTTTCAGTGCCGTACCCGGACACGAAAGAGTAATACCTCTCTTGATTACCTTTGAATGGGGCAACCTGTAGTCTAACATGCATTTCTTTGAGCGAGCCTATTTGAAAGCAATCAAGAGGTGTATTGCTCTTTCGTGTCTGCGCGCAGCACTGCAAAAGTTGTTTTCACCCACTGGCAGATAGCTTTGGAAAACAAATGGATGGACTGAGAACAGCAGGGTATCGGTCATCTGCCTTAGATGGGGCAGGCACCCTGTTGAAGAGGAGAGAGGTATCCAGGATACCGACCGCAGTACAGAAAAAGAAACCGTCACAAGGTGTCTCATATTAAAAAAAAAAAATGTTGAAAGCCGGTTTGAAGTTTTAGTGGTCTTTTCAGCACCCCCCGAAAACAAATCAAATATGTCCTCGAGTCAATGCAAAGGGCAAGGGACTGTCTGGGAACAAGTGCACCAAGATCAGACTGTTTGTTCAGTGTTTTTTGGGAGGTGTGTACAGCGTTCCACTCTTGTGTGGCAGCAACTGCATTGGCTAGACGGGGCAGTGCCTGAACGACAGACACCGAGGACACGCTTGGTTTCCTAGAGCCACAGTAGCAGGATATGTTCTAATTCACTGTATGGAGTGCAATTGTGGACCATCCTTCCACCGCACTACTATTTTAGGCAGGCACAAGGACAAGACAACTTGTGAAGAGAACGAGGCCTATCACATCAACAGTGGTGGAAGTGACTGTGTGATCCATGCATCATGGCATTATAGTTGGAATTTCTAAAGGGGATAATGAAGGTTTCGTGCATGCCAGTGTGAACTTGAATATCAGTTATCATAAGACTGACAGACACTTGTGACAGTTTAAGTATACTTTGTCTTCATTTCCTCCTAGTAAATCATATACTTGTGAATCAGCGCCTTTCCTGTTGTGTATGTTCCTTATATGACCTCATCTGGAAGCACTGTTTTACATAATTATGTTCAATCTGCTTACAGCTTCACCTCCAGAAGGGGATCATACTTACGCCAACTCAGGCAAAACGAGTGATGGCGCACACCAAGGCATCTCTCGTCGTGAAGAGACAGCCCAGTCCATTTGGACTACACCTGGGCTGGCAGTTCGAAGTATGTCCGGCCAGCTGCCACCCAACAAGAGGTCCTCAGGGGAGCAGCCCAAACCCGCATTGACCCCGGAAAAGGTCAATGTTGTTGAAGGTGGGTACGTAATTTGAACAGCATGAAACAAAAAATAATATTTGGTCAATTCATTTGCAGCTACCTTGCACCATTGGGCAGGAGTAAAGAAGGTGGACATCACGGCCAGCGGTCTCCAACCTTGGAAACATCTTGTCAGAAAAAATACAAGATTCGATTAAATCAGTGAGGCGCAAGGTGGCCTATCAAAGGATGATAATGAGCGTCTAATTATTACGGCAGCTCTTCTGCTGGAATAAATTGTAAACAAAGTGCAATTCCATCGCATTTCATTATTTGAACTAGTTCACAGAGGATTTTCTAGTGTCAAGTGACCAGCGACAACGGACCACCTGCTACTAGGATTTAACTGGTCCTAGTTGCAGCTGGGATCTAACTGGTCCCAGTTAGATCCCGAGTTGCAGCTGGTCCCAGTTAGATCCCAGCTGGTCCAGCTGGTCTAACTGGGAATCGTTCCTTAAACCAGCTGAACTGGGACCAGTTGAACTGGGCCAGCTGGTCCCAGTTGGTCGAACTGGTCCAGCTGGGAATTGTTCCTTAAACCAGTTGAACTGGGACCAGTTGGATACCAGTTGGGAAATTTTCACCTGGGGCTTGATTACTTTCAAGGCCAAGTAACCAGTGACAGTATTTTGTTACTTTTGAGGAGTAAGTGTACAATACCGTTTAAACGGCCTCGTTTGAATTCTAACTTGAGTATGTGTATATTCCTACAAAGGCAGCGGGCAACCCGAAAAACAACTGAAGAGTGTGACAGTATAGTAACGTTTATCGCAGATCACGTCAGTCGAACTCTACAGCTGGGAATGTCCTTCACCCATACAAGAAGGTTCGTTGGTTGAACCTTTCTACAAATCGTGTACAGACCGAATGTAAGCCCTGGAGGTTGTCAACGCATGATAGGCCCAGACCTGTTGACAACTTAGAACTTTACAAGGACAGAGAACAAAATAGAGAGGGGAACCCCAGATGCACCAGCGGTTTCTGAAGCTGTACTGCCGTTCCTTCGAGCGCGTCAGGTAGAACGACCCTTCAGGGTCGCTGACGATGTGTTCACAATGAAGCGGGTAAACATAACTGTTGAAAATTTAGAGATGCAGCTACTGCTTAAATGCAACGACTACTGAAAAGAAAGAATAAGTCCTGAGACAAAAGCAGTTGTGTATTTGGTCTTCAAGGTAACGAGGAAAGTAACTCGCTGTTTATGAGGTACAGTAAAGTAACGCGTCCTTTTTTGAAAATCTGTAGCGAGTAATGTATTTAGTTACTTGTTGAGCTAGTAACGAGTAACGGTATTAAGTTACTTTTTGGGGTAACGTGAACATGTCTGTTTGGACTACATGTTTGGATTCGTCCTTAACTATATTGCGACTCTGTCTGTTTGTATGCTCGTGCGCGCGTGTGTGTGTGTGTGCGTGTGTGTGTGCGTGTGTGCGTGTGTGTGTGCGTGTGTGCGTGTGGCGTGTGCGTGTGTGTGTGTGTGCGTGTGTGCGTGTGTGTGTGTGTGTGTGTGTGTGTGTGTGTGTGTGTGTGTGTGTGTGTGTGTGTGTGTGTGTGTGTGCGTGCGTGTGTGCGTGTGTGTAGTTGGTGGAAACGGCACGTCTTTGACAACGTGTTAATCGAATAACCGTTTTTCCCGTCCTTAGGAATTCTGTTAAGCGGAAGTAACTATTGTCTGAGTGGTATAGTGAACAAAATTTAAGAAACTTCGTGGCGCGGCGTATTATGCTAATGAGTCTCGCTTTGTGATTGGTTCTTCGACATTCACATCAAGTGACGCTGCATTCCCATTGGCTGCTGATCGATGTTCAGATACTCGGAATTGGGAATGCACTGCGCTTTTTGAACTGCCTGTGACCGGATCTTCAGATATGGTTCCGCGTGTATATTCCCTTATCAGACAGAAGAATCAGCCAGAAATCACGACGGAACATGTTGCTCATTTTTATACAGCCAAGCTGTATATGGCTAGTATTCCATGCATTTTTGGTATTCGTGTGCAAAAACAAAAAATCAGAAATTGCATGTAAAAGCGCTCCATTGTATGGAAGTGCATATATTCCTCGTTACCTCGAGATAATGAGAAGGGGATAATTGGTACCTCTATTATCACACGTCGAAACGTGTGATAATGGAGATACATCCGAGAACAATGGGCCTTTTCCGTCTCGGATCGGGTGACGTCACTGCTTTAGATATATAAAAGCAGCAGCTTCTGAGCAGGGCATTCCACTGTGTTCTGCAGTTGCTGAAGGAAGGCCACGTCTACTTAGGACCCCCAAAGAGCAACGTACGTATGACCAGCGCCATCGGAATGTATTGATTTAACTTTAGCAATAAATCTCACCGAAGTTGTAAGGGAACTAGTGATGCAAACGTTTTTCCAAAACTATCGATAGTACTATCGAAAGTTTTTCGATAGTCGACTATCGATAGTACTATCGATGGTCGGAATTCTGGAGACTATCGATACTATCAATACTACTATCGATTGTTTTGCATTACCAGAGCAAACACAGTTGTCCGCACCGCCGCTCGCCTGCCTTCCTCCTCTTTTCGCCAAAACTCTCGTCTTCGTCATGACTGAAAGCTGAGCCAAATTTGACATGGTAAGTGCTTGGGGTCCCATTTGAAAAAAATAAAGCGAGAAAAGGAGAAGAGGGAGTGACGCAAAATACTAGTGTCGCAGAACTATCGATAGTAAACCGTCGACAGGACTATCGATGGGTTTACGATAGTCGACTATCGATAGGTTTCCGATTGTCGATTAATGATAATTTTCCGATAGTCGACTATCGATAGTACTATCCATAGCTTTTCGATAGTCGACTATCGATAGTACTATCAATAGTTTTTTGATAGTCGACTATCGATAGTACAATCGATAGTTTTTTTACTATCGATAGTCAGATTTCTGGCAACTATCGATACTATCGATATCACTATTGATAGTTTTGCACCACTAAATGGAACCCATCAGTGTATATCATAGTGATCACAAAGCAATCATCACTACCGGTTCAAAACGATGTATATATACTGTAAATGAACATTAGGTGAAGTGCGTCTGTGTGTCTCTTGGTAAATCATTACCGGTGGTGCTGTACAGCTTCGCTGGTCAACCACCTTCACAAAGTAAAATGGCTCCAATTTTTTTAAGGCAAAGTCTTGCTCATGCCGACACATGGAGTTCAGATAATACTATTGAAGGAAAGGTCCCATAAATTACGGCCGTCTTGAAACGGCGGGGCATGGACGCGAACAACGGCGGTTCCAGTGAGTGTTCCCAACGGGCCCGTTACGTCGGAGGGCCCTCCGACGTAACAGGCCCGTTGAAAACAGGCAGCAAACCATCTTATGTAAGGTTTGTATTTTGTTTAGTTTTAAAATATTTTACAAAAAAAAAAAACTGGCACCGCACATTGTATAAAAATAAATAAAGTTCACGGACACTTGAAGAACTCCAACTTGTCGCAAAGACACCGGCACTGCGCATCATATATATAAAAAAAGTTGACTGGCACTCGAGCAACTTCAACTTGTCGCGGCAAAAGTAACACGCCTAGCCTTTTGTCTGTTTTTTTTTCCGCTCCTCTTTCGCTCTCTTTTTCTTTTCTTTTTTTTTCTCTCGGCATTACCGATTTAGCGCTCAGGATTTGTCGCGTTCTACTCTCGTCTTTAACCCCTGGAAAAGGTGAAAAGGGCGCTTGGCCAGCATGCCAGCCGGTATCTCTTGAAGCGTTGAACAGCTTGCTGGTAACAGACCCATTACTCACGAAAAAGTCTGATGCGGTTGCTGATTTCTTCAAAGACAACCAATGCATAGGGTATGCCTTTTCCATAGATAATGAGGATCTGTTTTATTCGGTTCCTCACTTCGGATTGTTTGAGGCCATATGGGCATGCATAGATGAAAGTGGCATCATTCCTTTCCAGAATAAGGCAGGAGTGATTGTTGACAATTGTTTAACTGTACTACAAGCGTACCTTAACAGCACCTTTACATCTTTTGATAACCAGCTGTTTTTACACAAAGGCATATGCATTGGGTCGTGCGTCGCTCCCATTCGGTGTAACATTTCTTTTTAGCAAAAATCGATTTAACGCTTGAAAAGACTCAGTGATTTTAACGTTTTTAAAGTGTTTAAATACGTAGATGATTTTTAATGAACGTTCGTCCTTGACGTAACTTGACGACATGAACTCTGTGTTGGAGGCTTTTAGACACCATGGGAAAGAATTAGCTTTCACCCATGAACTGCCTAGGCAGGGTAGTTTACACTTTTTAGATTTAAGTTTTAAGGTTTTAGAAGGACGCACGTGTTGGATGTACGCCCCGCGGTCCCAAGAGGAACTCTTGCCGTATCATTCAGTGCACTCTAAGTTGATAAAAAGAGGTATCGCTATGTTATGCCTAGAGTCGGCTCTTAAAACGTTGTGCTCACACCGGATGCAGACAAGCTTTAAGGACCAGGTGACAAAACTATTGTCAGCGGGCCACCCTGAAAAGGTCGTGACGAATGTCGTAGAAGGCATTCTTCAAAAAGTAAAAAGCCATACCACGACGGCAAAGGCGAAAACGGCGCGGTGCAAAATTAGACCTGAGGTGGTGCCGTATGTGCACAGAATGTAGCACAACCTCAAGAAGGTTGCGAACCGCTTTGGAGTGCCGCTCGTGTCCTTAGCACCGAGCAAACTCGGCCAACTCTGCTTCCGTATTACCGGTGGTAGTGGTAAGAGGCGAGGCTGCACCACAAAACATGGCAGGCGATATGTTGATTGTGTCACGAGGGTGGTTTATGAAATCCCCCTTTCGTGTGGTAAGTCCTACGTAGGACAGGCGGGCAGATGTGCGAACGACCGACTAAGGGAGCACGCGTAAAATTTGCCTGAACACTGCAGCAAATGTGGGTGTGAGCCACGTATTTCTCAGACAGCGATTCTGGGCAGAGGCAAGTGCCAAAAAGCGCGCGAGTTATTGGAGGCGTATTTGATCAGAAAAGGTGTGCACAATGCGGAAGTAACACATCTATTGCACTCTATAATGCCGAGATTAGATTATTTGATAAGTTTTTGTAAGTTGGGAAATGAAGCGTATATCACATGGCTAAGCGCATGGGTCGATGTGATGATGACGATGTTTGTATTCCTTTCTCTCTGCACTTTTCAAATGTAGTTGTGAGTGGCGCCTGTTTGTCTGTTTTCTCTCTTATGTCCGTTGTTTTTTGCGCCTTACACCATGATTTCCAACGCTCACCAACTAGCCCAACTACAACTTATCCTGCATTTAATATCATTATACTAGTTTTTATATGCCCATTAAACTACAAAACAAATTGTACTATAAAAACTGTCACACCTGGCTACTATTTTTTTAAATAAATACCGCAGGACTAAAGACGACCCATGCTACACTATTAATAACACCAGAGGTATCTATCGCTAAACGGTAGACGCTTTAGAATGCCCCATCACAGCCACGCTTTCCCAAAGTGTCTTATGCACTCGTTGTCCCTGGCTGCCAAGAGCCGGTCAATGAAACCTCTGAGTGCGCCACGCACGAAGACATCGTTTTTGACACCAGTTCCTCGACCACCAATGGCATCCTGATTCCTACAGCACCCTGCAAGGTGTCACTGTCAAAAGCGCCCCCCACTGCGCCCCTTCTCAATGAGACCCTTCGGCAATGGTTCCTACGTAGGAACCATCTTGTGGACACTTCCGTGCTTTCACCGTGATCCATAGACCTACCACAATGCTGCTCATTAAGGTGGTACAGTCTATGCCGAATGAATTCAATGTCTCCTGTAGGAAAAACTTATTTTCGGTCGCTTCATATTGCATCGTAGAGAAAATAGAAAAAAAATCTAAAGTTGCATAGTGACTTGCTAAGTTTCTTTTTCTTTTCTTGGAATCCCTCAAGCAGATTAATATTTACATTATTTCCCAAAATTGAGCCTTTCTAAGGCAAAAGGTCGCGTAGGATAAAGAAGCCTAAACATTTTTTTTCGGTCACGAGCCTGCTGGGGTCGAGTAGTGGAGAGGACAGAGATTCTTCACTAGTCCGTGCTGACTGCACGAAAAATAAAGTTCAGTTAGAAATAATTTTAATATGGTTCGAGGCCACATAGTTTCTTTGATAAAAACCACTAGATGTGCTGCTCATTCTGAATGATATTTCACATGATCAGCGTTCTCAGCTTTATTAGCAGAACCTAGTTGTCTGTCGGTACCTCTTAGGCGCACGTTCCCCTTGTTCTGCGGCGTCGGCGTCGCAGTCGCCGTCGGCGTAATCGGAGGAGGAGGAAGAGGAGGAGGTGATGAGAAGGAGGTGAGGAGGCGGGGGAGGGAGGAAAAGGAGGAGGAGGGTTGGGTTGAGGCGAACCGTCCCCCTCCCCTTCTCCCCTCCTCCTCTCCCCTTTTCCTCACCCTGCTCCCCTTCTCCTCCTTTCCCTTCATTTCCTCCTCAGCTCATATATATATAAATTGTTTAATATAATATTATTTATATAAGAAAAAGGAGGGGAAGGGAGGGTCATCCGTACCATCACCACCTCCTCCTGCTCTCCTCCGAAATACCAAGAAATGTTGTCCCTGAGAATAGTGATTATGAAACTGCCGTCCACAGTTCGATTTACTTGCATAACAAGACCTAACTTGCAACCATATTTCTTTTTCTCAGGAAACCTTCCTATCGACTGAAGACATTGCTAACAATTAAGGCAAAGGTTTAGCATGCGGTAAAAGTTTGCATGTGGAACTTATTGAGCAATTTGGTGCACACTTTTCTTTTCAACTTCCAGGGAAACAAATTTAAATGCTTTGATAAGGTGATGAGTCCTTGTTTTAGTATAGCTCTTTGTTGTTGCTAGCACGGTTATTTCTTTTAATGCCCTTTTTATCTTAAAATTGCTCTCCTTCATTCTTTTTTTATTAATAAAACAACTACCACGTCTAGGAGCAATAAAAGATGCAAGACAGTGGGAAAATGAGAGTGCGACTACCAAAAAATCTAAACGTTCAGTGAGGACGTACTTTGTATCTCACAAACCCCGTTTACGCTCACGTATCGTTAATGTGGACACCTTCGTTCTCCCCCAAATCGTCCATAATAGAACCTTTAACAAACTCAGCGCCGACTAGTGGCTCAAATATGTTTAAATTTTCGTATGCTAATGGCGGTTTAAATCAAGTACCTCTTCGTCAATGGCAGATGCACGAAAGTTGTTTTGTTTTTTGCTCCACAGTTATATATTTTAAAGGTTAAATCCGTTCAAAAGTCTACCAAAATAAATGACTGATATCGATTTAGAAAGACTAAATACAAGCATGACAATATAGTGCACAAATCAGAAACAGCAATTCACTCATAGAACATATTAAATATTATATAAGCCTTCAAGCTGGAATTCTGCGGGTTTACGGTTTGTAAAGCAACCTTGTGCCCCGATGTCAGGCTCCTTCTCAAAGAGGTTACTTTTTGTAGTGACACTTCTCTCGCCGCGCCTTTATACTTCGGTTTCAGCCGTCCCAGCGGACGATTTTTGCTTATGTCATGTTTTAGCGGGCGCAGTTTGTTAGAGCTTCTCAGCGATTGCACACGAAGATTATAACTCCCTGCTTGCTCAAGTGCGTCGTGGTGCCAAAGGTGGCATTCCCTGACGGCTTTAAATTAGTCCGTCCTTGTTCAGTGCGAGCTTATGATTACCTTTTGCAACGCTTCCACTCCACCAAGGTTTAGTTATTCTCAGCATAAAAGTGGCGGCTCGTTTGGAACCTGCTCTGAGTCTGCGTTCATCGAGGCGAACTCGCTTTTCGGCCGGCAACTTTACTGAATGTGTATTTTAATATTTGCTACAGATGTTCGATATCTGCGAAGCAAAGCTGTAAAACAGCCGTAGCAACTTGCCTCTCTGATCGGATCTGCTCTTACGACTAGGCCAGTCGTACGTTTGGCGGTAGCGCGGTATGATGTTTGCGTCATACCGTAGCCATGTAGTTGATAACAAGGGTTGATATCATTCCCGAGCCGGTAGTTTCGGCGCCGTCATAAACCCGTGAAAGAAAACTTTGAGTTATTTACAGAACTATAAAAGGCGTCGAAAATAAAAGAGCACCTCGAAATTCAAAGAAACACTTGTTACTAAAAATAGTCATAATCCTAAAATGGAGACAATGTATCGGAGTACATTAACTTTAGTGCCACTGGATCCTCGGAAAGTTGCATTTGGTAACGTGAAAGTCCCCCTGGAACCAGGGAGCCCACGTTGAGCGGTGTATGTGTACAGCCTTCGCCCGTACGTGTTGCAGGAGGCAATGGTGCAAGTCTTCGCACAGTACGGCAAGGTGACGGCGAACAACGACGCCACGTTTTAAGACAGCCCGGACGTCAGGACAGGCACCCGGCTGATCAAGATGGAGATGTCGAAGCATCTCACCAAGTACGTCCACATGCAGGGACAGCGGTTGATGGTTGACTACCGGGTTCTGCTCCGCGTGTGCAGTCAGCGCGGGCTGGAGGGCCACAACGGACCCGCGTGCAAGATCCCACGTTGCGACCGATGCGGCGCTTTTGGGCACGCGACGGCAGGCTGCACGGACCCTTGCCAGCGGTCCGGCCACGGCCACGCGACCACGGACTGTGTCCAGCACAAGTCCTACACCGCCGCCGCCCAGCAACCCAGGGAGACTCGCCCACGCCCCCGCAGCAAGTTATCGCCCCCGTCGCGCTCCCAGCCTCCGAGCAATTCGGTGACCATAGGCCTGTTTCTCTTCTCGGCTAGGGGGCGCTGTAGCGTTCACTAGACGCGACCACAAAAGAGGCGCCTCCGCTAGCGTCCGCGAGACGCGACCATTTAATCCTGACGTGAAGTGGCGTCCTGGCGTCCCCTCGTGTACCTTCCACGGGCGAAAACTAGCGTCTGTCAGCTTCCCTCTGCGTCTGCTCATGGTTCACGGGCTCCAATAGAGCGTTTGAAAGGACGCAACGTTATGCGCAGTGGAAACGCGACCTAAAAATATCCGAAGTTTCTCGCCAGAGGCACTGTTCAAAACTGGAGAGCTACAGGTCTATTCGGACCCTTCCATCTGTCCGCGGACTCCATTACCTCCCCGGTGTCTCTGACTCTGACTCTTCGTCGAACGTTGGAGTTTCCGACAGCCAAGCTTCGGGCATTCCATCGAACGCGGCAACCCCTACCGACGGCCAAATCTCGGACACTCCATGGAACGCGGCCGCCATCCGCGGAAGCCAAGCCTTCGCGTCCCATCGAACGCGGCCGCTATCTCCGACAGACAAACATCGGACGCTTCGTCGAACGCGACCTCCACCCTCGGATCTTGCAGAGCTGATATCGACGACCTGAGCGACGATTCCGACCGCCTTTCCATCGCTAAGGTAGGCGACGTGACACCAGGCCGGGGACATCCGCCCTCTGTGCCAGAGGCTTCGACGACAACGACGCCACGTGAGTCGTCCGCAGAGTCAGCGTCTCCTGAAGACGCCGACATGCAAGGCGACCGCTCTGACGCCAAGCGCGTTTTCTTGCCTCCTGGCAGCGGCTCGACCGCGATTCCCATCACGTCAGCTAAAAGAAGCACCAAGGCCCGGACAAATTTGTCTATGCGGAATCACTAGAATTCTACCCGACTCTCTGCCATATTTTGCTTTCTTTTCTTTTTTATGGGCCTACACATGTTGACGTCAAATGTGCAGAGTTTCAGAGTCCAAACAAGCAACGCTATGTGATTAATTTTGCCCAGTCTAATCCCTAATATCAGCTCTTCTTGCAAGGAACTTTTTTTTTTCTGCAAGGGCGGTGCAGAATTTAAGGCCCGTTTCTCGACTCCTTGATATTTTTCTTTCGCAACGTCCTGCGCGCGTGGTGTTGGCGTTTTAATATTCCACACTTCGTTTCTCCGCGGTGCTTTTCACTGTGTAACCACCACGGTCGTATCAATGCGTACAAATTTCTTGTCGGTCATGCTAAGTTCCGGGCGATAAGCGTCTACGCTCCAGTTTTCCATGGTCACACTCCTGCTGGGGATTTCTTTCCTGTGCGGGGATTTAACTGTGTAACACACTCCCCGCGGGACATTAGCCGGCCTGGTTGTGGGCGGAGTATACCTCTGACGCCCAGGAGCTGTTTGGGTTTCTCGGGCTTCACGATCTACGCGACACCTGGGTCGAACAACACGGCTCTGCGTACGATTCCACGTGGTCACGGGGCGTGTCGTTGAGCCGGCTGGACCGCGTGTATGTCCAGCAACATCTTGCATCGCGTCTCTTCAGCTGCGAGGTGCTTCCTTTCCATCAGCTGCGGGCTGTGTTTCAGGTCACCGCTCGGTTTGCAAGACTCTTCATGTGTCGTGTTTTTGTACCCCAGCGGTGACACTTGCCGTCCAGAAATCTGGCTACTGAGGGATGAACTGTCCATTTCCAGCTTACGACAATTGATTCGGGCGTCGTTGACGGCCGTTCTTTTGCCCCCTACCCAGTGGAACGCGATAAAGTGTGACTGTCGGATTTTCGCGACGGCGGCTGGGAAGGCGCTTTGGCGCCGGGCGACGGAGGCCCACAATAAGATAGTTCGCCGCATTCGTATTGTGCAGCTTGGCGGTGTGCGCATCTACTTGATGACTGAGTACCTCGCGGTTTTTCGCGACCGCCACCAATGTCTGCTGGGCGCGTTCCCTCGAAGTGCTGTGGCGCAGCGGATGCGTGACGGCCAGTGGACGACCCGGAGGTGCTCCGGTGCCTCCGCGACACATGTGCCGCTGGGGATGGGCCCTCATACGTCCCGAATGTATGCGTTGCTGATGGTAGCCTTTCCGAGAACCCCCGTGAAATCGGCGCGGTGTTTCGAAATGATTTTTTCGTCCCTCTTTTGCTCAAACCCCGCCGTGAACACTGAATTTCACTGAACAAGTTCGCCTTCACGGCCGAGACCTATCGGCCTGCCCTGATAATCTGGGCTCCTCTCTGTTCCGTCCTAGAACCCGTCAGGAACTCTCTGACATCCTCCGGGCCACGAGGGTCTGGTCTGCACCACGCCCCGATGGCTTACCAGCCGAAATTAACGTCACGTTTTGGGATGTCCTGGCGAACCCCCTAGTCCAGCTTGTGAGCGGCTTTTTGGAGACAGGCGAAGTTCGACCATCCTTCTGATGGGGTCGCATCATTCTCCTCCCAAAAGAAGGGTGGCTCTCCATCGAATCCTGCGGCTAGTCGTCTCGCGCCTCCGTACGATCATGTCCCATGTGGTAAACGCAGTTCAGACGTGACCGGTGCCTGGGAGGAAATTTTTCGTCCCTGCCACTTACACGACACCTCTTATTTCATGCCAATCTTGCCCATCTGTTGGGGGCCTGTGTTTCCATAGAGCAAGGGAGGGCTTTTGATAGGGGTGAGCATCATTATCTGTTCAAAGTCCTGAAAGCATTTCGCTTCCCCAGACTCTCATTTTGTTACTTCTGTCCCTATATAGCAGACTGACTGGCCATTCGCAAGTCAACGGATGTCTCATTTCGCTTCTTCCAGTAAGAAGGGCAGTACGACAGGGCTGCCCGTTGTCTCCCTAACTCTACGTTCTTAGCCTTGATCCGCTTCTCCGACGTCTTGCATCCAGCTTCCAGATTTGTGGTTTTCCGCTGCCTGACCGGGACACAGTCGTGGTTAGCGCCTACGCAGACCACGTCAGTTTGTTTGTCCGCAACTACGACAAATTTGCGGCCGCTAGACAGCCGTTCTCGGAGTATTGCGCTTTTTCTGGAGCGTGTGTAAACACTACCGAGAGCCCGGCTTTGGAGTTTGGAGGTACCTTCGCGCTCTACCTGCGGACATCCAGGTCGTGAACCGAGCTCCGATTTCTCGGTGTGCTTTTCGACTCTCGTGGAGTGGCACCCCGCTCGTGGGAAACTGTGGCCTCCGCGCTTGAACGTCAGGTTGCTTTCGCTGGGACATTTTTACTCTCCGTCCGCGACAGAGCATACCTAGTAAGGGCTGTTTTTGTGGGCAACTTTACTATGTTGCTCACGTTGCACGTCCCCTCCTTGCTTCACCCGGCACGTCACCTCATGTGTCTTTCGGTTTTACTGGAGCAGGGACACTGAGCTAGTGACAAGGTTGGTGCTCCACCTTCCCACGTCACTGAGCGACAGGGGCATGCCCTGTGTTCACACGGTGTGCCGCCTGCACTCCCTTCGCACCGTTCTAGGGGTGTTAGATGACCCGGACCACACAGCACGGTCCCTGGCTCTTTATATGCTAGGGCCCTCGCGCCGAGTGCTTGTTCTTCTCGCGTTGGAAAACCTTTACTCGAGCGAAGAAGCAACACCACATTTGTACTAAGTGGTGGCGGCTTGCCATTAGGAGTTTAGACAGGTGTTACAAGACCTCGAAGTGCGCGAAATGGCACCAGCTTGCGTCGTCGAGGAGCTGTGTGACCCGGATCACTCTTGAGCAGAGGAATAGGGCGAACACCTTTCCGTGGAACTTGTTGGCTCCTCGCCGCCTTCCCGAACCTGTGGAGGATTTCGAATCCCATCGGGCTAGGGTGTTCTTGCAACAAGACAACGACTTCACCGCTAGGGCATTGTTCCCGACCCTAAGTTCCCCAACTGTGGGCAGGACGAGGCAAACACACGTGTTTTTCCCGATTGTCGCATTGCGCGCTCATTTTAGCGTGTTCTGCGCCATGAGTTCCAGGGTATGGGCATCCATAATTTTGCCTCGGGCGGTAGGTGCCCCCGCGAGCCCTTCGCCTTGCTCCTTTTGGTAGTCGGCCAACTGGTTCTCTGGCAGAATCGTTGTGCGGGTGTTGGACAGCAATGACGGTCTCGTGCAATGTGGCCCGTGCTCTCTCGACTGCGTGTTACCTTGCTCCGCCACCTAGACGCCGAGCTCTTTTGCTTGGGGAAGGAACAGTTCCCCAGGCGGTGGTCTTTCGGCTACGTACGGCTGGTCGGTGGTCGCATTCGCTTGCTTTTCGCACCTCTCGCACAGGTATAAAAAGCGCGTAGGGGGGGGGGGGGTCGGACGTTGGGCAGCCGAGCGCTACATTTGGCTAGCATTGTCATTTATGAGGTAAATGAGAGAGTCTTTCTTGTGTGTCCTGACGAGATGTAAGGTGCGGCCATGTTTGGTTCTCTGTGTAATCTTTGTTAATTTCGCCCCTGGATCTTAGTAACGTACATGCTGCTATTGTATAACCGCTTCCCGGTATTATTTATGTCTTACAGTGTGCAGTGTCAATAAATGTTTCGTGATCAGCCTATGGCCTTGCGACGTTTGGCTGTCTGTATAATAGTATCTATTTGTGTCCGGCTACCAGGCAGGGAAGGCAATGGAGCTACCTTCCCCGGATCCAGTGAATCCAATTTCTTTATTTGTTTCAGTTTCTGATTGTGTGAAGAACCTAGCACTTCAGTGATTCACTTGACATCTTCGAAAGTGTAGTGCTGAAAAGCTTATGTCTCGTCACGCTGACATCAAAAAAGGATGGAGCACACTAACATCTGGAATTTTCAGGCTCCGCATCCGTGTCTGTCTTCACATTCTTCTCTCACCAGCCATCAAACGGCGCCATTAGAATGAACAGATGAAATGCAGTTTAATGATGATAGTTAACGAAGTAGCCGGACTGAATTTTGGAAATGGCCTATAGCGAGACAAAACGGCATGTATTTCCCCAGTTCGTTGCCAAAATGTTTGTTTCTATAATGAGGTCAGAGGCGGACATACAAAATATGCATAATATGTGCACGAATAATTTCGGAGGAATAGCTACAGTGGCGTCAGCACTTTCAATCCAACCCAGTGCGCATAGTACGTTGAAGCCAGGGCACATTATAAAACTTCCTCCGAAATCGAAGTGCAGAATTGATATGTACAATGTAACAGCGTTTTATGTCGTACACTACTCGAGTGAGCTTCACATTCATTTAGATCTCAGGTGCCGAAAATTGTCTAGCTTTGGAAGGCAGGTTCGAATGAAATGGAGAACATTTCCTCCAGTTTAAAATGTTGTATATCAAATTATAACATGCAATTCTAAGATACTTTCGACAACATCGCTTGTTTTTGTACAGGTGACTGCGGTCGGCGTCTACCATTATAAGCTAAGGGCAAAAATGTCCTGAGACAGGAAATGATATGTTCACCTCCGAGGGAGGTGTCCATGTTAACAGAGTTCATAATAACCACATATGATTAATAAAAGATGGTTCAACGTTGGTGACGATTGGATATAGTAAACTTCGCAACAAGGAACAAAAATATGAATGAAAATGTCGGAACTTTCGGGCACGCGGAGGCAGGGTGAAATATGGCGGGATTAATCAAACCGGAAGTGTCAAGGGGTGGTGAAGCTAACAAAAAAATCTGAGAGTGAAAATAGCTCAGATAGAAAGTGTTCCGGAAAAGGAGGCCAAGAAATGCGATGACTCGAGCACGGAAATGTTTTTGAAAATCCAAAGCCCGGTGTCAAGTGGAGCGCGTTTGAAGTTGAAAATAAAACAAAAAATGGGGCATAAAAACGACGAAATGTATACACACGTCGTCAATTGAAATCAGATATCTTTCCTTGGAAAGAGGTCGAGGTGTTCTTTTTTTATGAACGTCAAAATAAAAAGGAAACAAATATTCTAACAGGAATATTTGTTTCTATCCTGCAGAGTTCCACAGGGTTCAGTTACGGGTCTTTTATTTTCCATCTTTATAAATGACTTAACATCTCTAACATCAACTAATAATTCTCCGTTTTCTGACGACTGTGTGATATGTCGAGAAGCAAACAATTGCTCTGATTCAAGCTAACGACAAGGCAGTACTAACGCGGCTTTTCTTTGGTGTTAATCGTGTTCCATGGTAGAAAAACTAACTTGATGTAAATCTATGCGTGTATCATTATATACAACAACAAAGCTGGACTACAACATTTAAGGTATCTCATTGCAATCAATTTTCATAAACAAGTACCTAGTATTTCTTAGCACCTAGGAGTTTATATCACGTCAGACCTTACATGAACAACACGTACAGATTACATATCTAACGATGCTAATCCCATGCTTCGATATCTGAAGAGGAATTTTTGATTAGCACCACGATCACTCTAGCGCATATTATATAAAACACTTATACAAACTAATCTTGGACATGCATCGTCTAATTTGGGCTCATTATCAGAGTTTGCTAGTCACATCTGTTGAAGCAATACAACAACAGATCGGTCCGCGATCATTCAATTTGTTTTCTGTTATCATTAAGCTGCAAGTGTTTCCGCGAAATGAAGGCCAACCTTTACTCCACATCTATTAGTCCGCAAAAAAAATCGCACATCTTAGCTTATTAAAAAATGTGCTACGACAACAGCTGACTGCGTAAATTGCTTACCTGACTCCCCTATTATGTCTCCTCGCGTATCCATCACTATCATAAAATAGAAATTCATCACACCAATTCCAACCCGTTTTCTAAATCTTGTTTCCCACTCACCTCCAATGAGTGGAACACGATCTCACCAAGCGTTCGGTGAATGCAGTGAAGCCGCCATAGCTTTAGTTCACAAGAGGGATGGCGGCAGTGCTCGAGATGCCTCGTGCACCATCTCGTACTCTGCATGCGCATAGTGCAGAGTACGTTTAGAAAAATTAAAGTTGGGGCACGAACAGAAAAAAAAAGTTAAGTTCCCTCGATGCATTGCGGCAGCGGTTGCGCAGGCAAACTGTTTAGGCTTCCTTTCTTTTCAACACTTCTCTCTCTCTCTCTCTCTCTCTCTCTCTGAAACTGTGCTCTTCTTTTAACTTCATTAAAACTTGTTAAAACGACCGAACACAAACCAAGTGTTGTCAGCCATTGCTGGACGACTGTTTATTTTTCTTGTGCGTTTGTCTCCTTACAGATAGATTGTCTTTCGGGTGCGCCGGTAAACGGGAAAACCGTAAACTGTGATTTTGTTCTTAGGCGTTAGTTAACTTTTTTACTTTCAACGTTTTATTGATTTTTTTTGTTCTCAAATTTACTTGCGTGTTTCCGCTCTCCCATCCTTAATGCTAGCATGCCTTGAAAGTAAATGAACCGAACCAAATAAAATAAGATACAACCAACAAAAAGAACTGCCTTAGTTGAACTCGTACGCTGAACTCCTCTTTAGTGATCGACAGATCTAGAAGCAACTGGCGTGGCGAGACGCAAGCACCGTATTTTCGCTTCTCAGCAAGTTTGATTGCTGCATCAGCCGATATCAACAAAGCCGACGAGACAATCAAGAAGTAGGAAACGTTAACATCATTAAACCACCGCGTTTCTTACACTGTCGGTGCGTGTAGTTGAATTCTCATAAATACAAAAACAATTAAAAGGCCCTAACAGTGCCAGTGAAACTTTAAAGCCACGAAAAGACCCAGAAAGACGTTAAGAGGAGTTTTAGAAGGAGGGGGAAGGTCAACGTTGCGTTATCAGTTAACACAAAACGATATGCCGATGAGAGACATCTTTGGTGAGCAGTTGTGTCAAAAGACACAGAGGTAGGTGACTCTTGGGTCTTATTAATATGGAAGCATTAACTGTCCAATGGAGCGAATGCGGCGTTGTCTGTCACCGTCTGTAGCAGCAAAACGACAGTTAAATTCCCAATAGCCAAAATCGCAGCAACACACATGCTTCGTCACGGAAAGTCGCCGGGGCGCTCAATGACTAAGCAGGCGCTCCTGAGAAAAATAAAACACATAGAAAAGCACTGCAACCCGGATGCAACGTCACAGAAGGCGTGGGGCCGGCGGGGTTCGCTGCGCCAGCGAAGCGGGGGAGCGTGATGTCACCGCTCGAGCGCCGTGTGCAAATAGAAAGACGTGGCGCGCTGCTCGTGGGAATGGGCTGCGTGTACGAATGCTTTGGCATTCCTACATATAAGTAGTTTTATGTTATCTTCTTTAATTTTTTATATAAAAATGTGCCTCAATGCAACACGTAATAAAAGTAACAAAAAGTCTGCGTGTTTACTTTCCTGCAGTACACGGATACAGACAATTAATGCGTTTTCTGGTCAAATCGTATTCCGAGCTTCGTCGTTCTCTGGGTTCCTTTTATTGTTCGATGTGTTTGGCTGCATATGTGTTGTGCAAAAAAGTAAACACGAATTTTTTTTAATATGTTCGTTAATTATTTACTTTTCCTTGAGCGAGTTAAAACGTGTTTGTGAGAAACCTGCCGCTAACCACAAGCGGCCCTGAATGGATTGAAGTGATTTATGTTGCTCTCCCGAATGCTCTGCGGAAAAATGAGACGTTTACAGCACCCAGTAACGCCGAATTAGAACGCAGCTCTTGAGGGGGGAGGGAAGGGTACTGAGGGTAGGGTATACCCCTCCTCTTTCCTCCTCACCTCCTCATCCTCCCTGCTACTCCGCCTCCTCTTCCTCCTCCTCGTCCTCCTCCTCCTACATCCTTAAAGCTCCTCCCCTCCTCCCCCTCCATCCTCCACTCCTCCTCATCCTCCTCCTCCCCTCTTCCCTTCTCCTCTTCATCCTTTTTTCTCCCTCCTCTCCTCCTCGTCCTCCTCCTACTTCTCCTCCTCGCCCTCCCCCTCTCCTCCTCCTCCCCTACCCTCGTCCTCCTCCCCTCTCCTACCCCTCGTCCTTCTCTCCCTCCTCCTCCATCCTCCTCCTCCCCGCGCGTTGCATAATGGGAAATGTTCCATCCCTCCTCCTCCATCTCCTCCTCCTCTCCTTCCTCCTCCTCCCCGATCGTTGAATTATGGAAATGTTCCATAATGCACCGCACGGGGAGGAGGAGGAGAAGGAGGGAGGAGGAGGGATGGAGGGATGGATGGAGGAGGAGAGAGGGGCGAGGAGGCAAGGAGCACGGGAGGTAGATGAGGAGGAAGGAGAAGAAGGTACGGATGAGGAAGAGGGGCATACTGTCCCCTCCGTACCCCCCCTCTTCCTCCTGAAGAGCTGCGCTCTAATCCCGCATTACAGGGAGTTGTAAACGTCTTTCAAATTTGTTTTCCACTGAGACCACGCTGTTTCGAACGCGCCTCCCGCTGGTGTTTTAGCGTCCTAATTCTTGCATGCACCGAAAGTGGTCGCGAAGTGGCGGCAAACGACGTCACAAAAGTCGGAGATTCATTCTGTCGGTGCCGCGATCGGGTTTTGTTTGGCCATAGAAGTTCCGGCTCAAAAGCACGAGCAAACGCGAATGGCCCTGTTGTTTCAGCGCCCCAATTCCTGGCTCCCGAAGCTTCCGTGGACAGGCGTCTGCCACATCCATCACTGCTGCTGTGACACCACCAAGATGGCAGTCGACGACAGCGTGGCACTTCAATGACGTCATAAAGCGGAAATCCGGAAATCGAGGTTGAACTACTTTTATCCGTTTCTTATACAGCGGGACCTCAGCATAAAAACAGACCTTTTCTTTTGTTTTAGAAGGGTAAGCTAATCGTCGCTGATATATATTTACAGTGTATAGTCTTTCCTTATAATACATGATTCGAACATGTATTTCACTAATATACGTAAATCGAACAACTAATACGTTTCAGTCATTTGAATAACCTCTGGCAAAGTTGCAAAAATGCTTAATCATTTTTTTTGTTTTTGTTTGTAGAAGCAGAGGTTGTGTTTTAATGAATAAAAAAACGCAGGTAAAATATTTGTGGAAAAGGCACTAATGATACCTACAATTAAAATAAATCTATGCCCCGTCCCGGCTTCATTCAGACGACATAAAAAAATCCGGTACTATACGAGATGTTGGTTAAGCAGACGGTTCCTGGCAGAAGAAAGAGAAGAACGGTTCCCAGAGGACGCAGACGATGCTCTGCAAGTTCATACGACATTCATGGCGTCTTCTGACGTCCATGGAACGTTCGCGGTGCCTTCGTCGTGACAGCTTCTGCCCACGCTTGTCTTCCATGTCGCAAACATCGACTCCGTCGGTTCGTGACGTATCCGATGCATCTTTCATGCATGCCACGCACACGGGTTGAACGCGGCATCGTTTTTGTTTCCTGGAGGTTACACGAAAGCCGTCCACGGCGCCCTCACCTTCGCAGCTCTCATTTCCACAAAGAGGACAGATCTATGCTTCCGTTTCGCTTTCACGTCAGACCACATCCGACGCTACGAACCTGTGCGGACAGCAAATCGTTTGCTCTTTGCGAAGGTGTTGCGATGATGTCAGACTGATGCCGAGCTCTGATTGAATTTGGTGAAAAGGATAGTAGGTGAGACCTCAATGCCAGGTCCTCGAGGTCTATCCACGATTTTTGTTCAGTCAGCCAATCAGTGTTTGGCGTTCTGACATCACCCCAACCCTGGGCAAGAGCAGACGAACTTTTTCTCCGCATAAGCCGATCAAGACACCATAAAAAGTGCGTCGTTACGGTGACTGTCGTGTTGGTGTGTCTTGCTCTCACAGGATAAACCAATTATGAGCAAAAGAAGAAAAAAAACGCAGGATTACGTTGCATTCATATTGAGTGATATGTTTACTCAGGAATAGCCCACGTACAAAGACGATTAGCGCCGTAACGACGCGCTTGGTGCACGTTAAAGACCCCAGGCTAGCGGTTGTACCGCACTGGCTAAATTGCTCATCTACAGCGAGTGACTCGTCACAACTTTAAATGGCTGACCAACTACACGCTGTATAAAATATCCCCACAACCCCAATTTTTTAACGACGCGCTTTTGGCGCTCCCGATGCAGTTAACGTAATCGCCCGGAGCGCGCCCAGCGCGCCCCTTCCGGCGCCCTGTCGGCCACGCGCTCCCAGTGGGTCTTTCATATTGCAGGAGACTGTACGTGCTGAGCGCGGCTATCTTTCTCTGCTGGGGTCGGGAACGCATTGCGATCGTGGGATGTTGCTCCGCTGCGCGGTATATCAGACGCTGTACTAGCGTGCACAGCTCAGTGACTCAGCATTTTTCGCCCGGGTGATAATCGCTGGAAAGGTCTATAGCTTCCATATTTTTAGAGCGATTGATGACACAACCCTTTTTTGGGAGAGTATACCTACACGACACCGGCACTCAACACTGCGCGCGTTGCATTATGGGACCTGGCTGGCCACGGAGAGGAGCGGGCTCACTTCTCTTTCGATCGCTCCGTCCATAAATACCGCATCTCAGCACTGCATAGGATATAAAGTCAGCGCTCGCTCGCATTACAGCCATTCATCTTTGCGAGAGCCCTCGTTGAAATACAGACATCCAGCAGCCGTAAGGGACTGCGCCTATAGCTTAGCAAGGAGTATACGAGGACGGCCTACCTCGTCCCATACCTTTCTGGCGGCTTGGGTACTACTGCAGAGTGCAGTATGACTATCCCTGCTAACCGGTAATTTAAGAAACGTAAGACAGAGTGGATACAATAGAACAGCGTGACCGCCACATTATAATTCTTCCTTGCGATGTAGTCGTCCTGTGTTAACCTGAGCACAAACTACGGCACGACGGGAGCCCCCCCAAAAACACGCCCTAGCATTTTATCCGCGTCGGTAGGAAATACATACAGTATTATAAATTCAAGTGAAATCATACTGTGAAAATTGCGAGCACTCTATATGTTCTCGACAGGACGTAGGGAAGCGAAGGTTGGCAAATCAAAACCGCAACATAGTGAACAAACAGCGCCCAAGATGTTATGCGAGCCATTACGCCGCTAGCATCGCTTTGATATCGGAAGTCGTCTAGGCGGAGAAAACGTCGTCTGTTTCTTGGGCAGCAGTGGTGGTGACGTCAGAACGACGCCGAGCTCTGATTGGCTTTCATTGAAAGGATAGTAGATAGACCTTAATGCTAAATGCCTCAAGCTCCGCACGCTGTATTCTTTTTTCAATCAGCCAAAAAGAGCCCGGCTTTCTGACATCATATCCCAACCACTGAGCAACAAGCAGACGAACTTGTGATCCACATGAACAAATTTCTGGTGCTGAATTTCATACGTCACCCACTGAAAGCCAGCTCAAGTCGTTGTTTAACCTGGACTCGTTTTTTTGTTTTTTTTAATGAACACGACTTTAGTTTGAACGCTGACTGGTGTGAATTAAGTGCCCTCGCGTTGGCCTTCGGAAGGTGACGTAGTAAATCTATCACTAGGGACTTGCATTTTATAAGGTGTAGGAGGGAGCCACATTGAAGCAAGTTCTAAAGCTTACATGTTCACAAGTTCCAAACACACAATAGCTCGCAAGCACGGAAGCCCTTTTAATGGATTCTCTAACAGTTGATATCTAGGGAGTGCCTGAAAGAAGACAAGAACGAATTGGAGCCAAACAAACAACATGCGGGCTGGGAAAGGGTGTTAGTGAAGGATTAGAATCTATCTAGCAGAGCGTCTTGCGGCAAAACCGTACATAAATCCCACTTCCCAGCCGAGTCTCTCCTTCTGGATGTGTTCTCTGTAAGTATTTTTTTTTACAGTTGGTTTACGAAAATTTGAGAATTTTTTGAGGCCTTATGTTTCCTTTTTCCTTCATAACGAGACTAACAGGAGAATAAAAGTTTCATTCAAGCCTATGATACGCATTTATTCATGGTTCAACGCCTGCCACACGCATTACGTTTTTTTTTTTTTTTTTTTTTTTACATTTATACGGATTGCTCGACATCCTCGAGCATTAACATCTGAGAGTCCCCCGTAAATATACTTGAAGCTGAGGAAAAGGGTATAATACAGATGTCCAGACTCAAAGACAGTCCCACGAGAAAAGGGTGGTTAGACAAAAGAGGAAGAAAGAAAAAGGGTGAAACGAATTGAAAAAAGATTAGGGAGCTGAGGATGGGGGACCAACGCCGAGAGAGAGGGAACGGCGGAGTCTAATGGAGAGTAGGAAAGGCTGATAGCGTCCAAATGGACAGGTGCTTAATGACGCCCGTGGACAAAGCGCTCTGATTAGAATGCATGGCTCTGGTAGATTAAGCGTGGTCCACGCTGCACAAGTCACTAAAATGCATCAATTCTAGGCGCCGTTTTTTTTTTAAATATTAGCAGTGACGTTTAGCATTCAGAATGAAGCACATTGTAGGGGGAATCAGTCTTCTAGCTTGTATTACTGCTATGCTTGCATATTTTTTCTGCTAATAACAAGATAGGCGTACGACAAAACGACCAATGGGTAGGGTGTTTTAAGGTAGAAAACTGGACATCCCAGCATAAAAGTGGGGGGGGGGGGGGACTAAAGTTTGAGATTGGGAAAATACATTTAATTAAATTCTACATGCGTAGTATATCTATATGATTCTACATCGTGCTACATCCAGTAACTAAAAAATAAAATTCTACACACGCGTCTTGGCGAAAGAAATTGTGTTTGTGGGCAAGAACAGTTCTTAATTTTATTCTTTAGGTAAATATTCTAAAGTGCCTACAGTTATTTCCGTAAAATATACTTCTAACGAATAGGCATAGTTTCGGTTTGCTTCGACTCGCTTCGTGCCAATTTCGAAACTATGTACTCCTGCGAAAACGGGACAGGATTCTATATTGGGATAAATAGACGGGACAGCAGAAGTGGACCTCAAAAACGGGACTGTCCCGGCCAAAACGGGACGTCTGGTCACCCTACCAATGGGTAGTAGGACGCGAAAGGAAGGTAGTCGAACAGGCGCCGGCCAATAAACCCTGTTCAAAATTCAGTGCCATCTCTTTGCTCAATAAGCTGTTTCACTTTCGGCAAACTGATGGCGGCCATAAGCTGTATTTCGTCGGTAACCGTCACTTTCGCACGTCAGTGTATGGCAGATTAAAACTGGTTCTTCGATCACCACATATTGTTTTTTTATTATTTGTCTCTGATTCGAGTGTGTGAACATAAGAACTGGCCAGGACAAAGCGGCGACTAATAATACGTTTGATTAAAATTTCGCCATCAAAAGGCTTTAGAGCCAAGCTTGTGGAAAGATATTAACGAGACCTCACTCCGAAATAAATATTTACGCAGCCACTGTACCTAACTTTTGAGCCGTGGTGTATTAACGTCTCAAACGTACAGGCCTCATATTGACACGAAGGACAAGTGATGAGGCGGCGAATAACTGAATAAACTAAACGTTTAATGGGGCGAACTTGTGCCCCAAAATAAAAAGGAAACAAATGATAACCAACAGAGCGTCGCGGGCGTCGAAGGCGGCGAAGCAGCAAGATCGAACGCTGAGGCGAAACTGACTCTGGCTCGCTCGCGAAGCCCCTTATGTACACGCGTGAGCTTCTGGAATAATCGGCACAGAAAGTTCGACGCGTAGAACATTCGGACCTCGAACAAACAACAGGATTCTCGAATTTTCCAGAACACTAAATTGCAGGGATAAACAAAATAGACGTCGCTCCCAGGAATCGAACCCTGGCCTTTCGCGTGAGAGGCAGGCACGATAACCGATAGGCCACGAGCGCGCTGCCTGCTTGGTCAGCATGCGCTCGCGGCATTACTCCCCCTTTAAAAGTGCATCGCCCCGATGCAACACAACACAAAATAAAGCAAATAAAAGAAGGATGGTAAACTAAAGAGTCATTTGGAGCACATAACATCCACAGTCCTATCGAGCGTAGTACGGCTTCAGGCGCACGACGTGGACGACTTCAGGCCGTGGTGGGCGGCGTGACGACGTTCTTGTTCCGTCGGGCATCACCTCGTAGTTCAGATCTCCAAGTCGACGAAGTACCTTGTAGGGTCCGAAGTACCGTTTTAGGAGTTTCTCGCTGAGACCACGGCGACGAATCGGTGTCCAGACCCATACCCTGTCTCCGGGCTGGAAGTGGACGTCCCGACGACGAAGGTTGTACCGGGTAGCGTCGACACGTTGTTGATCTTGAATTCGGAGTCGGGCGAGCTGGCGAACTTCTTCGGCTCGTTGAGCAACCACCTGGGCGTCGGGGCTCCCATCGTCGGCTGGTTCATGGGGTAGCATCGCGTCGAGCATGGTCGTTACTTTCCTGCCATGCACCAGCTGGAACGGGGTTACTCCTGTGGTCTCTTGCACTGCCGTGTTGTAGGCAAATGTAACGTAAGGCAACACCTCGTCCCATGTCTTGTGCTCCACGTCGACGTACATGGAGATCATGTCGGCGATGGTTTTGTTGAGTCTCTCTGTCAGCCCGTTGGTCTGCGGGTGGTACGCCGTGGTACGCCGATGGCTGGTGTGGCTGAGACGTAGGATTTCTTGCGTCAGCTGGGCCATGAACGATGATCCACGGTCGGTAATGAGGATTTCGGGGGCGCCGTGCCGGAGGACAATGGACTCGATGAAAAACTTGGCGACTTCCACAGCCGTGCCTGATGGAAGGGCTTTCGTCTCGGCGTACCGTGTGAGATAATCTGTGGCGACGATTATCCAGCGGTTTCCCGACGTTGACGGCGGGAAAGGGCCAAGTAAATCCATTCCGATCTGCTGGAACGGCGTAGACGGGGGAGCAATCGGATGCAGATGTCCTGACGGCTTCGTCGGCGGTTTCTTGCGTCGCTGACACTCGTGACATGATCGAGTGAAGAGGTGAACGTTCTTCGGTAGCCTTGGCCAGTAGTATTTTTCGCGAATCCTGGCGAGCGTCCTGCTGTAGCCAAGGTGCCCAGCCGTTGGGTCGTCGTGACAGGCTTGGAAGATCTCCTCTCTAAGGTCGGCAGGGATTACCAGCAGCCATGGCGAGCTGTTGTCTCCGAAGTTCTCCTTGTAAAGCACACCTTGTCGGAGGACGAAGGTCGGCAGGGCTCTCAAGAAGACACGGGGGACAGTACCCCCTCGTCCTTCGAGGTGCTCGATTAGGGCGCGCAACTCAGGATCGTCTCTTTGACGTCGCGCCATGTCGTTGGTGTTCACCGCGCCTAGGAAGCACTCGTCGTCATCGTCGTCGCTGCTACCGGAGGATGTCTCGACAGGGGCTCTGGACAGGCAATCGGCGTCGCTGTGCTTGCGGCCTGACTTGTAGACCACAGTCATGTTGAACTCCTGCAGTCGGAGGCTCCATCGAGCGAGACGTCCTGAAGGGTCCTTTAGGTTCGCAAGCCAGCAGAGCGAGTGGTGGTCCGTGACAACGCGGAAAGGGCTCCCGTATAAGTACGGGCGAAACTTCGTGATGGCCCAGACGACCGCCAGACATTCTTTTTCAGTCGTGGAGTAATTTCTCTCCGCTCTGGACAGTGTCCGACTGGCGTAGGCGATGACTCGCTCGGTGCCTTCTTGCACTTGAACCAGTACCGCGCCAAGGCCTTCGTTACTTGCGTCCGTGTGAATCTCGGTTTCCGCATCTTGATCGAAGTGTCCAAGAACAGGAGGAGTCTGGAGTCGTTGCTTCAGCTCGTCGAATGCGTGCTGTTGCTCCTCGGCCCATTCGAACTTCTCGGCGTCCTTCGTAAGTTTTGTGAGCGGTGCGGAAATTCTGGCGAAATCCCGAACGAAGCGTCGATAGTAGGCACAAAGTCCTAGGAATCTTCGCACGGCCTTCTTGTCTGAAGGCGCTGGAAATGCCGCAACGGCGCGAGTCTTCTCGGGGTCTGGGCGGACGCCGTCATTACTAACCACGTGGCCTAGGAACTTCAGTTCGTCATAGGCGAACCGGCACTTGGACGGCTTAAGGGTGAGTCGTGCGGTCTGTATGGCTTGGAGTACCGCTCGGAGTCGTCGCAAGTGCTCGTCAAAGTCACTTGAAAACACAACGACGTCGTCAAGGTAGACAAGACAGCTCTGCCACTTCAGTCCTGCCAGTACGGTGTCCATGACACGCTGGAAAGTTGCTGGAGCCGTGCATAGTCCGAAGGGCATCACCTTGAACTCGTACAGTCCATCCGGCGTGACGAAAGCTGTCTTCTCTCGGTCCCGTTCGTCGACTTCGATCTGCCAGTAACCGCTCTTCAGATCCATCGATGAAAAGTACCGGGAGTGGCGCAGCCGGTCTAGTGTGTCATCGATGCGGGAGAGTGGATAGACGTCTTTCTTGGTTACCGCGTTCAGCTGTCGGTAGTCCACGCAGAACCTAAGCGTTCCGTCCTTCTTCTTGACAAGCACGACTGGAGAGGCCCACGGACTGCTTGAAGGCTGGATGATGTCGTCGTTCAGCATTTCTTGCACTTGCTCTTGAATGACTTCCCTTTCTTTTACGGAGACTCTGTACGGCGATCGGTGCACAGGGAGCGCGTCGTCCTCGGTAACGATGCGATGCTTCGCAACGGCGGTTTGGCGCACCTTCGACGACTTCGCGAAGCAGTCGCTGTATTCGGCGAGGAGGTCAATCAGCTGTCGTCGTTTCGGGCCTGGAAGCTTCGGGTCGATGTCGAGCTGTGCTGGCGGCGCAATGTCTTGCTGAGGTGGCGATGATTCGTCAGCGATCACGGCGATTGCGGCGGAGTTTAGAAGTTCCTCGACGTGGCCCACAGCGGCACCTTTCGTGAGGTGTTGCGTTTCTTGTCGGAAGTTCGTCACGAGGACCACGGTGCGCCCATCCTGAAGTTCAGCCACTCCTCTTGCAACGCCGATTCCTCTCCCCAGGAGCAATTGGAGGTTGCCTTCCAGGACCACTTCGCCGCAGGTAGCTGTATCGGTCACGACGGGTACGACAGCACATGATCGCGGCGGCAGGTTCACGTGGTCGACGGCGACTCGGACGGCGGCTGACGCTGTTTGGGGTTTCTCTAAAGGCGGAACAGGCTTCCGCAGCGTCAATCTGTTTTCACCCAGGTCGATGACAGCGCCGTATTCACACAGAAAATCCATGCCGAGAATTACATCTCTAGAACAGTCTTGTAGAACGACGAATTTTACAGGGCACGTTTCGCCGTGAATTTCGACGCGAGCAGTGCAACTTCCTACTGGTGTGATGAGGTGCCCTCCGGCGGTTCGTATTTGAGGTCCATCCCACGGCGTTGTCACTTTTCGCAGTCGGCGAGAGAGCCTCCCACTCAAGACTGAGTAGTCTGCTCCGGTGTCCACGAGTGCCGATGCGTCGAGGCCGTCGATAACAACGTTTAGGTTGTTGGACACCGTTGCAGGCGCGTCGGTGCGATGCGGGGCGTTGGGAGAGTGGGAACGCTCCGGCGTTTTTGGAGGCTGTTTGCTTCCGTCGTCTTCGGCAACGTCACCTCCAGGCGTTGCCGCACTTAGTTTTCCCGGCGACGCAGGGGAGACAGGCTCTCTCGGCGAGGTCGTGGCGCTGGGGACGCTGAACGTCGTGGCGATGGGGAGCGGGCTTCACGGCGGCGAGACGACACTGGGGAGGGCGAACGTCGAAGGTACTCCTCGATGTCGCGAGGGCGCTCGTCGTACCTTGGGCGCGGGTCGTTCGGGTGGAACCCGCGCAGCCCCAGTTGTCTGTAGGGGCATCGGCGGTAAATGTGGCCGGCTTCACCGCAGTGATAGCACAACGGGCGTCGATCGGCCGTCCTCCATACGTCGGTCTTTCGTGGCGCTGCTGGTTCTGGGTGGGCGTGCGCCCGATCTTCCTGGCGTCGGGAAAACTGCGGCGCTGGAGGTTCCCGTCGGGGTGGCGCTGTATACGGGTGAGCAGGAGGCGGTGGTCGTCGGGTAGCTGCGGCGTAGCTCAGCGTCGGTGGTTCGGGAGCGGCGCTGACAAGAACTTGTGGCCGCAGCGCCTGCTGAACTTCTGCCCGGACAACCTCGGCGATTGAGGGTGAATCCGGGTTTGCGGCAGCAGGAAGAAGCTTCCTGATTTCCTCCCGCACGACGTCCCGGATGATCTCGCGGAGGTCCGGGCCGTTGCAGCTGGAAGTCGAGAGGGCAGCGACGCCGGGAAGTCGCTGGTAATGGGAGGCGCGCGCTTGGAGGGCGCGCTCGATGTTGGTCGCCTCCGTGACGAAGGCTTCGACGGTGGTCGGCGGGTTGCGGACGAGGCCTCCGAAGATGTCATCCCTTACTCCCCGCATCAGGATCCGCAACTTCTTTTCGTCGGTGGCTTGAGGGTCGGCGCGAGCGACCAGGTGCAGGACATCCTCGACGAAACTGGTGATGGTTTCGTTTGCGGCCTGGGTCCTCATGCGAAGAAGGTCCTCGGCCCTCTCCCGTCGATACTGGTTGGTGAAAGTCCGTCTCAGCTCATCCTTGCAGGCGGTCCACGAGATCAACGAAGTCTCGCGGTTCTCGAACCAGTGCCTGGCCGTTCCTTCAAGCGCGAAGTAAAGATTCTGCAGGCGCTGTTCGTCCGTCCATCGATTGTGCTGGGCCACTCGCTCGTACTGTTGTAGCCAGTCCTCGATGTCTTCATAAGGTTCACCATGGAAGGAGGCGGGCGTACGGGCAGCGACGGGTAGGACAACGACGGTTGGAGTGGACATCGTCGCGATCTTCTTCTTTGGTTTCTGAAGCAGGGGTCCGAGTTCCGGGGTTGGTCTTTCGTACGGCGGCTTGCTCGGGCCGTCGGCGTCTTCTGCGAAGGGTAGCCTTCCGGGGCTGAGCACTTCACTTGGCCGGGATGTCTTCGTTGGTGTACGCTTCACGGGCATAGACAGCGTTACCCCGCACCTCCACCAAAATGTCACGAAGGACAAGTGATGAGGCGGCGAATAACTGAATAAACTAAACGTTTAATAGGGCGAACTTGTGCCCAAAAATAAAAAGGAAACAAATGATAACAACAGAGCGTCGCGGGCGTCGAAGGCGGCGAAGCAGCAAGATCGAACGCTGAGGCGAAACTGACTCTGGCTCGCTCGCGAAGCCCCTTATGTACACGCGTGAGCTTCTGGAATAATCGGCACAGAAAGTTCGACGCGTAGAACATTCGGACCTCGAACAAACAACAGGATTCTCGAATTTTCCAGAACACTAAATTGCAGGGATAAACAAAATAGACGTCGCTCCCAGGAATCGAACCCTGGCCTTTCGCGTGGGAGGCAGGCACGATAACCGATAGGCCACGAGCGCGCTGCCTGCTTGGTCAGCTGCGCTCGCGGCAATAAAGACCAACTCAACTCACTGACGTCACGACACTGCGGTGGCGCTGCTGTCGGTTCTGCGCATGCGCAGACGCTTCACTCCTCCCAAATTTGGTTTCTGCGCTCGCGCAGTGCCCACATCTGGTGTGGGCAAAGCGGGCTGGTTTGTAAACACTGGGTTGGTGTATAGACCAACTCGACTCTTCTACGTAACACCGCGGCGGTAGCGCTTTCAGCGCACATCCGGTCCGGGGTCTTGGCAAGATATGCCCTACCGACCGGGCACTCTATGTTGTTTTTGCTAAAAAGCAGCCTTGCTTCAGAATTCCCCGGAGCTGTTTAGACTGAAGTTGCAGATGGGAAAAATGTCAAGATTAGCTTCCCCCATTTTCTACACGCCCGATCTGTCCGAGAACGTGGATAAACAAGATGAAAAAAGAAAACTAGACGATGTCGGTTCATGATCGCCTATCTAAGAAGCATTTTGGCGTGAATTCAAAGATACTTGTTGCCGTAATTTTATTTCTATAGTTCCCCCACGAACGCCGGAGAACTGCCGCGTGGTCCAGACCACCCGGACTGCGTTCAGTGTCTCTTCACGTTACAACGGCCGTCTGCTCGTTGAAACGACCAGCTTCACGTTCAAACGACAATGACCCGTAGACAACGTCAATGGAATACGCGTTGTCGACACGGTAATTTTGGATACGAAGTGATTCTAGGCCCCTAAAGATTGGTAAATCAGCTTGCCATAAACAGAGGATAAGGTTACGTTGCTTATTGTAATGTGGCCCAGGCCGATTTGGGATGCCGGATCCGCATGTCCCAGTTATGCTTGCGATTTTCAATTTCGATGTCGAGTACCGCAGTTTCCATCTACGCTTCTTTCGGAGCACGAGTGGCGTCGAGCCTGAAAATAGCAAGAGGGACCTCATCATGGAAATCCTGCTTTAAAGAGACCATGAAATTAATATTGGACTGCGATAAATGATTTATATTGAGACTTTACTAATCGCATACCGTGTGGTGGAGAAAAAATAGTGGACGAGGGTAGAAAACCGCAAGCCTGCTTTTCTGTACAAAATTGTCAAACTATAGCGGACTCTTTCTTACCCCCTTCCCTTCGAAAGCACTCCGCCTTTTCACAGCGATGCATGTACGGTGTCCAAGCACGTGAGCCGAACCCAGATCACACATTGTACACTAGCACCGTGTCATTCGGAATTGTGAGCTCGTCAGCAATCAATCCGTCGACGAATATTTGGATTCGCTCTCCTGGCCATTCGATGCCGTAACGGCATTTCTCATCACTCGCGAATGATAAGTTCCATAGTGTACCTTAAAACACGCGGTGGAAGCTCGGAGTCATCGCATCCTGTGCCCAAGCACTTCACAACGACGCGGTTTCTTAGATCGCTTTTGGATTGAAGATTAAAGGCAAGAAGAAGTTGCACAATCTTTTCATGGTGCCTTGGACTTTAATTCTGCGGCGTAGACACGGAATGAATCATTTTTTTGGTCGCATTATTTATTCGTAGCCCCGGTGCAACTAAACTTCCAATCATCACCGTATCATTCATGCAAAATTTTGAAGCGCATTAAGCCTTGAGCTGTCTAAAGTAATCGAACAATGCTAGGAACTTGAAGAATTAAAAATTCAAATGCATACAGTGCCCGGGAACTAACACCTACGCCGACAACATCGCATGCGAATGGCTTGTTGATTGATTGGGGAGGGGGGGGGGCGGTTTGTTCGCATACATAAGTTGGTGTATATGCCTCCGCTTGGCCATATCTTAAACTTCTCATATCACCAGCCTGAAAAAGGTCGGCATTAGTTTGGCACAGACATTCCATACACCAAACGATGAAAGTGATCAAAGTTGGCAGACGGAATTGTAAATAACAGCCTGTAATGGCCTCACGTGTCCTCGTGCTGGTGTTTGGCGCTTAAAGCATAAAACGACAAGAAACTGGCCAATGTCAGCAATAAATGGAAGTAAATAAAAAACAATAGTTCGCATACTTTCGCTAGATTTGTTTGGTGTTGGGCATTTTTATACACAGGCTAAAATAAACTTCAATATTTCGCAAATAGTGTTGCGTTTAGTTTCTCATAGGCTTGTGGTCATAACATCTTGAGTAGCAGTATTTTTCACATCTTTGGCGTAAATAAGAGCAAAGTCAGACACTCATCTCTGACGGTGTTGACTAGAAACCTGAAGACGAGGCTTCCGCCGCGCGTTTTATGCACCATACAACTTGTGGCTCGCTACTAGTAGCTTTTCGTCGTGGCGTCGTGGATAGAAACAACAAAGGACGCCCCCGAAACATCTCGTCCCCAAATAGTTCTGGCCTGCTCAAGATGCGCAGCGCGGAGCTTATCTTGTTCCCAGTTTTTTCTGTTTTTATGCGTGCTGTCTGGAGCAATCTGGCCGACTGAAGCGGTGAAACGGAAACAAGGAGTTCTTCAGACACCTTGTCGATAAAAGTAATGCTTTCGAAGCATTCGGACTCTCGAGGACGGTGCCGATGTGACATAGTGCCCATTGCCATCTGTGTTAGCTCTCATTTTGTCGTTCTTAGCGGGTAAAAAAGACGACGACAGTGCGATTCCCTAGTCACTCCAAACTTCTTCTCCTGACCTTTCTAGAATATCGAACATGTTTGGAGCCAGGATTTAGCCTGCTGCTTCGTTGACTGCCTGCTGAAGAAAAGAAAAATGTCTCCCAAACTTTCAATACAAAATATTCAATACATACTTCTATCTCCTAAACAAAAGCAGGCATTATTTTTTCTGTTTGCTATTTAAGGATTGTTGAGATACCCGCGGTCAATTTCCATTTCAAACTTTCCGGGGATGCTATAGGAAGGAGAAAGAAAAGAACGTTGGGTCAGCGGTCATGGTTCGCTAAATGTGATATTAGTTTTTGTGTGGACGCGGCGTGGTTTGTCTGCCAGCTGACGCTTCCAATTACTTGTTTTTGAAAGCGCTTTTCTGCATCCACTAAGAAGGAACACAAGGGGCAACGCAGGGTGCACCTAATTCCTTAGGCCATTATGAGTTATGGTTTACCCGCATCTGTGTAATTGCTACCGTTTTCGCTGCATTGGACAAACCAACTTTCCTCACTTTACATCGGTGGCTATCGCGCCAGCCGAAAACAACATGCGACACCAAAGCCACAGAAGACGGGCAGAAATCGCAAAGTCTGGGAAGCAGATGACACGGAGATCGACCGCGTTGCTTTGAGCTGCGGCTCTCGCGGAGTGATACTTGACCCGCACATCCGAGCACTTCAGACCAGAAAACAATATAAAAGTTTAATGACATATTTGGTCATACCAGCAGTTTTTCACGTCCAGGATAAAGAAAAACGAGTATAATACCTTTTTTACATACCTAAAAGATACCGTGAAGTCAAATAAAACCTTATTAATAAAAAAGTATACCAAATTCTTATATCTTTATGACGCAACATGAAACAGTATATTTCAACAAAGTTAAAGGCGTTTTCTGAGGGGAACACTTGGGAAATACCTGATCAAGTCGTTAACTTTTATAATGGGAACAGCAGTAGGAGCTTTACAGCTAATCTCGTTGAAAGGATAACTATTATAAGAGCCCTACGCTGGCATAAATACGTTAAGTTTAATGAAGGCGTTCTAAAGGTAATGTACGACAAAGTTGTTGAGACGTTTGAGACATATGTTTAGTAGACATTGGTGAATTTTTTTTTCAGATGGGGAATAAGTACAATTTATTGTTATAGGCGCTTGTTGAAAATAATCATCGCTTGGAACACTTGTGGCTAATCGGATTTTCGCTCAGTACTATGGCGTAGTTCAGAAAGCTAAATAAGGTTTCAAAATGAGACTTGTTCCCCTATAAAAATGGTTATTGCCGTTCAAAAGAAATATTATCGCCAAATGGCAATTGGTGTTGATCAACTGGCTATGGATGGTAATCGTCGTTTAGACGTGATCCGGTTGACCTTTCGTAGCTTTTTCGCCACCGTCAACTTTTCGCTATTTTATAGAACATCGCCACTGTATCGATATCATGGTGCCTTTCTACTATCAATCGGCTATTGGAGGAGATAAATGGACTATAAATTTCATAGCCTTTTGATTGTTTCCAATTGCCAATCAACATTAATGTGGCACCAGGATTGCAATACACTGGCGATGGCATATAGATTGGCGAAAAGTTGACGGTGGCGAAAAAGCTACGAAGGTCGATCGAATGACGTCTACACGACGATTGCCATCCATGGCTGGGGGCCGTGAATGGTAATCGTCGTTTACACGTCATTTGATCAACCTTAGTAGCCATTTCGCAACTGTCAATGTTTCGTCAATTTTCAGCTGGCCAGCCAAAAAATCCAGAAGAAAAGCATCCATGACCTCACCGGCTTCGGCAGTGCCGTTTACGGGCTGGTGCGATTTCATGGCCTGATACACGTAGTGCCGGCTTGCAATATGGGAAGAAAACAAAGATTGAAGAAAAATTTAAAGAACCAAAATTTATTAATCACAATGTCATTAAAATGACTAGTGTTTTTTGCAAAAGACTGAGTTAATCGCCCAAATGTAAACGATGAGTGAAAAAATGACCTTTCCTTGCTTCCTGACATGTTTGTAAGGTGTGAGCTGAAAGAAGAAAAACATTATAAATTAAGTGGGCATATAACCAGCAATATCCTTGCAGCACATTCGATGTAATGCACAGAAGAACCTTGCTCACATGTTTTCTCGGCTGTTATGTTCACGGACACCAGTCCTATCGAATGTCCAAAAGTATATAGTATGTGTTTGAATTACAAACTTCATGAGTTGCCTTCCTGGCTCTTATGCCCAAAAACTGCCACTCAAGGTGGCCGGTATGACTACTTGGGACACATACCCTGTTCCTTTTGCTTTACTCCCTTTATTTCACCTCCTTGCCTTTCTGCATTGTGTTTGTTGCTTGGTCCTGTATGACACTAAGAGATTCAGGCTCTCACGACACCCCATTTTTCTTTACCACATCCATGCCGCCATGTTCAAGCAGTGCTGATTGCATCAAGCTCCACTGCTTTGATCTGGCATGCAGGGTGCAGTATTTTGTTTGAGGCAGCTATGGTTTAGCTCGATGGGCTAGAATTTTTGCATCCTTATATTTCAATATCTTTTTAACTGCAACTATAAACAACGCACCACTGCGATGGCGCGGCTGTCGGCACAGCACATGTGCAGACATGTCTGTTCACACGAATCTGGTTCCTGCGCATGCAGTGCCCATAGCTGCTGTGGGCAAATGCAAGCTTGTTTGTAAACAGTGCGTTACTTATAGTTCAACCACAATTTTAAGAAGTGTTGAAAAAATTGTCAACCTGTAAAATAAGGCAATCTTTTTTTACAGCCATAAAAGCTAAGGTGAAATAAACAGAAAGAATTGAGCTTCCTGAAACTTCTATAGCTATCCCAAGGGCATTATCAGTTGTTACATCTTCGGTCATGTCATGATCCTTTATTGTGACTGCATAAAGATGCAGCAGCAGGGTTCTACTGTATTTCACATAATGTTTGAATGTGCTATAGCCTTAACTTCCACAACACATTAGCCAACCATAGGTTGTCAAAATGTGAACTCCAGAATAATGCAATAAGTATCAATACAATAATAATCCCTGGAAAAGAGGTACAAGGGGGACAAACAGGAATCTCTTTTGTCCCCCTTGTCCCCCATCTCCAGCGATTATTATCGTCATTCTTGTCTTGAATAAAAGGGTCTACTTGTGTCTCTTAAGAGAGGGAAGCAGCTTACCTGAAAGAGCATAGTGCCCCCGGGACAGAAATCGTGAGAGGCCGTCCTTGACTTGCTTCCCCACATTGCCGTACTCCGTGAAGGTGTGAGCTGAAAGAGCAAATGAGAATTGCAATTAAAAATGATAGCAGCCCCTAGAAAGCTACACTCAAGTATTGGTACTCTTTTCCTCATTGTCCAGTGCTGTCAAAACGGTCATTCATCCATTTGGATGGTGAAATTCGTTCACGTGCATGCAGCTTGTGGGCACTGCCATGTTGTCATTACGTCACTACTTCAATTGAATGTAATATTCACTTCACATTAGACAAAGATTTATGTATTACTTTTGATAAAATCTTTAGATGCAGGGCAATTCAGCAGCTTGGGGGGCGTTCCGATAGATGCACCACTCTTTAGTCGGTTTGGAGTGAATCTTTAAACGCTCACTCTTTTTATCGTACGGGAGGAAGCACTATTTATCCCCTAACATCGGAAATAATTTTCCTTTAGAAATTAAAGCTATGACGACCGCACAAGAAAAGTTTCGTACAAAAAAAAATATAGACAAAATAGGGACAAAAAGAGTCCCAATATTTTTTCGTCATGGATCCCCAGTCAAGGGGTTAAGAAATTTGATCTTATTTTTCAAAGCAAAAACATGCCAGGACTATGTTATAGAGTGTATCTTTTACTGTGGTCATAATGAGGTGGCGTAGCCTTTGTCATTTGCCCAATAATGCTCAACAAACACAAAACTAAAACGAAAATTCTCGCAGACCAAGAGCCATTACTACAGCAATTGCAAGTTTTGAGCGTAAACATTTCGGCAGAGGCCTGCCTGCCTGGTCAGAAAAAAGCTTAGAAATTCAAAAATTTCCGTCCACACACCCACATATGTGTTCCCTACATAAAGGGGACTAGCGAAGCGCTGTCATGTACGGTGGAAAAAGAAAGTATTCAGGTGTCCCACAAACCGGTATCAACACTTGGATGTATGACACTGCGAATGAAAGGTCGTCCCTCTAAACAAAGAGCGCAGGGCATTGTATATTCAATTCTATGCCACCTACATTGACGAAACAAAGAACTTCCCAGAAAGAATTCAACAACATAAAAACAATGTCTGCAAATTCGACCACGAGCGCAGCGCTGTTGCAGAGCACTGTGAGGACAATGACCATCGCACTGACTTCGCAAACACCCTCATGAATGTTGAGACAAACTTCTGCCAGCAGCTTTTTATAGTCATGGCATATCCAAACAACACCAGGAAACATCAATAGGTCCACTGGCACATTGGCATCATGCTACGTGAATGGACTAAACCACCTAACAAAGTGAAAAAAAGAGACCATCATCGTATAAGAAAACGAAGCTGCTGTCCCCTATCTGGAAACAGTCACCCCTGAAGGAAAAACCAAGCTGTTTTTGAAACGTTGGGACTTGTTGTAGGATTTGGTTGGCGATTTTTTCAAATTCCTATTTATGGGTTTTGCATTTGCTTGAGTCATCATTCACTTTTTTATCGTATTTACCCGCATAATGAACACACTTCTTTATTCTGAAATTGACATATATTCTTGCGGGTGCGTTCATTATGGAGGGTAAATTTCTGCATTTCCACACTTCCCAAAAATGTCATTTTAGGTGACAGTGTGACACGGCAAAGTACTGTGGCATGTCTCCACTGACAGAGGCGCATTGACGGCTGGTCGTGGGCACGCTACAATAACCATGTCCTATAATTTGAAAACCTTTTTTAGGGTGCTTGCGGTATGCTTTCTGTCAAAGGAAAAGCACCCTCCTAATAAAACAAGCTTGCATGTGTAAGAAATGTATGTGTCCAATAAACGAATATGATCAAAT